>PQXI01000352.1:0-26783 GCA_004786145.1 Botrytis paeoniae | reverse complement strand
GGGGGGGGTTTGAGGTGGAGAGTGAAGAGCGGAGGGGAAATGTGAGGTCGAGAGCGACAGTAGAGAGGGGATTGAGAGTGGAAGGAGGGGAGTTCTTGGGGTTTAGAATATTGAATATCCAGCTTTGTTCTCATGTACTTTTTTGTGAATGATTTGACAAATAAAAATAAATAAATATATAACTATTTGCGATTTAGGTTTGTGAGGTTATTCTGATTTCTCTCTCTTGTATGTATATAATGATAAGATAATAAAATAATTGTTACACCGTACCTAGATATATTGCTTATATTACAACACAACACCATACGATACAAGACACCACAACACAATACATCTACCTCCCCTCCCTCCCCGCCAAGCAAATAAGATGGCCCCCAAATAAAATTTCGAAGAATAATACTTGGCTGGCTGCTTACTATTTGTATTTACTTGCTTACATTCGATTTTCTTATGCAGCTTTTTGGCCCCCAAATATTTACAGATGCATAGAGCCGCATGGATTATATGAGTATATGAGTACATGGATATAGTGTGATTGTAGTACGATGTCTATGTATGTGTGATATTGTGATATGTGGAGAGCTGGATTTCATTGTATAGGGAGGAATATAGTGGGTAGGAGTTCAAGTTATGTCAGCCGCGTAATTTTGATCTGACATTATGGTATTTAGCCAAGCTTTAGAATCAAAACAACGTGAGCGGATTATTTGGGGATCGTGATGGACAAACAAACAGATGAGGAGGTGAAGAAGTGAGGGGAAAGGTATGTGAGATTTGAGATGTGATGTGATTGTGTGCATGTCCTGTACTGTGCTGTTTGCTTTGCGTATTACATAAGATATAAGATAGAGTGGGGAGGATGAGATGAGATGAGATTTTCTTTGGCCTGGGAAAAAATGAGGATTGCGATTTTCTATGGAACTTGGATATTGGCTTTGATTGTTGATTGTTGATTGGTAGGTGGTGAGTTGAAGATATCCGTTGTGATGCTTTACGGAGTATGGTTTGCGAATAGATATTCTGACGGGAGTTACGCAGACGAGAGTTTGCGTAACATGATCTCATGGTCATTCTTATTCTCACCGACACTTCAGTTTAAGTCAGTTTAGTCCACTCCCCATGAAAAACTCTAATATTTCATCCTCCAAATTCCCAATTGGTCGGGGAACGTCAAAAAACTCAAACAAGTCACAACATCAAACTTCCGGAATGTTAAAATCCTCATGCACGCATCTCATGATTTGATCGCACTAACAATCATGCAACAATAATTCGAAAAGAACAAATGTATGCATGCATACTGCTTACATTTCCCTTCCCACCAGAAAATGCATTGCGGCACGGAAGAAAAAATTCTTGCCTCAACGGTGAGACGATAACTTGGTCATATCACTGCAGGCTTACGGCTTGGATATGTGGATATCGATTTTGCCAAATTCCAATACCTAGGTATGTAAGGAAAGTGGAGCGAGCTCCAGCTCTGACGAGAGAAACTTCTCTCAAAAGAATGATAATAGTGTTGCGTGTGGGAATACGAGGTCGGGTTCGGCCCTTTGATATATGTTTTCTTCCAGAGATACATATAAAGAAACTATAACCATTGTTTCATACTTTTGATTCGTGATTATAGATCAGTTTGATATATTATCTATTATTACTTGCGTCGAATTCGAAAACTCAAACACGATGCCCGCGCGTTCAAGTATATATATTGAATTATATACTCCGGCGGCGGAGAAACAGGAAGCAATCAGAATGTCACTACACACTGGAGGACATCGACATGGAGATGATACAGGATCGGTTTATGGATCGACTGTGAGCTCGAGTAGTAGTGCTTCTTGTGGTAAAGATGGAACTGAAAATCCGATGGAAAAAGTCGACACAAGACATTCTTCATCTCTCGATCAGGGAAAATCGGTAGAGATTAAGGTTAGCGGGAGTGCGTAAAGCTCAAGCTGAGTATTTGTTCATCGATCTTAGGGGGAAATGGCGTCTGGGATTTGGAACCGCGGATGGAATGACTGAAGCTCGGAAGAACGAAGCTCAATTAGAAGCTCGGAGAAATGGATATGGCACGGAGAGAAAGGGAATTGATATGTGGTATGCATGAAAAATCCTGAGGATCACAAATCATCAATCTGTGTGAAGAAGGGACTTGAAACTCCACGTAAGTTACCAGACAAATTCCCAGACTGAATCATGCTCATCTTCGTGAAGGACAGTATCATAACCATGAACATGGAACTTTCCACGATCTTGCCAGCTTTGAAATTAATGGAAAGTTAGGAAACTTATTTGGAGGAGACGCCGGATGGATTGGGGATGTCGACCCCCATTGTCTGATGATATAGAGCAAAGGGGGGTTGGCTCAAATATATTGAACGCTATCCAAATCAATCCCTTGGATAACAATACACCGTGTACAGCTTCTCCCAAATGTCAATCATCAATTCCAAGCTTATGAGAAGACACCCATCTTATCTGTTTGATCTGTAAAACTCTGAACCATGATGTGCAAATTGATGTTCGCGTCGAATGCCGCGTACAACAGACGTGGTAGATTCCCAAAAGAGAACTCCCAAAAGCGGACTGTCATGTGACGTGTCCTAATCTAAAGTTTAAACACCATCAACATTGTCCTAACTCCAGACCATCTCACATTTTCACATTAGAAACTAGTATTTTCAATGAATCGAGAAAGTAAAAACGTGTGCACAGATTCTCGAAACTCTCCGATGAGGAGTGTTGCCTATCTATATCATGTGACGAGCTGAAGAATAGAAAATTTCAACCTCCGAAATTGTTCCGTTGCTCAAATTTTTGCTTGGGAGCGGTGGTGTTTTTTACTCAAGAGCTCGAATTTGACGACACCTTTAAGCAAGTCCCGATGACTTTGCGGTCCGGGATATCTATCTATCTCATTGATATCATTGAGAGGTTAAGCAGTTATATGCAAGATTACAGTTCTTTTTATCATACTGGTTGTTATGTATAAAATGGGTTTATAACTCACTATCCTTTTTCTCATATCTAGAATTAATGCTCTGGACATATCTGAGTGGAAGTCTAAAGCATCCCTTTCTATTTTTCCAAAGCAGTTACGTGATTTCCTCCTCAATAGATTGACAACTCACTTCACTATGTCCCATTTATGAGCTCAGCTATCGTCTATAAGAAAGAATGCATACATAAGTGGAGAGCCAAGGCCTTTTTGTTTCCAATGCACTATTTCAAAAATTTCAACGCAATTCTGATATGTTCAATCCACCCGGGTTCTCCAACTGAGGTTTGCAAATATCTATTCTTCTTCACTCCTATCCCCAGGAGGAGTATCAATCTGCTCCCCACTCATCTTACAAACTTTACCGGCCTCACCAAATTCTTTCACTCCGCCCTTCTCAAGAACCACACACCAGTCCACTCCCCTGACCGCTTCAACCCGATGCGCAATAGTAATCACCGTACTTTGTTTCAACTCTTCTCTAATAAGCTCCTGAATCTTGCCAGCCGTTTCCTTGTCAATACTAGCCGTCGCCTCATCCATAATAATAATCGAGCTTCTCCTTAACAACGCTCTCGCAAGCCCTACTAATTGTCTTTGACCCTGACTTAAATTTTTCCCTTGAGAATCAATATTCGTATCAAGTGTCCAATTATGTCGTACAGCGATTTTGGAAAGAACGGAGGAACATTCAAAATCGGTGAATTCATCCATCGGATCAAGATTTGTACGCATAGTGCCTGGAAATAAAACAGGTTCTTGAGCGAGAAAGGTGATGCGCTTACGTAAAGCTTCAGTTTTTACTTGAGAGATGTCGATGCCGTCGATGAGAATGCGACCTGTATTTGGTAATGTTGTTGCGAGGAGAGAGAGAGCTAGTGTGGATTTTCCACTGCCAGTGCGACCGATTAGCGCAGTAGTTGAGCCGCCTTTGATGGTTAAGGAGATGTTATTTAGTGACGGTTCGAGATGAGGGGCGTATCTGATGCTGACATCCTCGAAAATTATGTCGCCACCTAGACGGGGCCAGTAGGCTGGTGGATCTATGTCGCCGGGAGATTCTTGCTCGAGATGTAGAAGTTCTACTACACGTTCTACTGAAACGAACTCCATTTGTAGTTGGCCGTAAGATTGGCACAATCCTTTCGTTGATGATACGAATCGACCTGCGGCTGAAAGAACGAAGGCTGTAAGACCAGGTGATAAATCTTGGTATACGGCTATGACTGTCATAAGAAATGTTGATACAGCAGAAAGTATATTGAATCGGAACGCGAGCCATGCTTGTAATGACCAATAGAAGTGATCCATCTTTTGGAAAATGTCTGTCACTTCAATAACCCGATCCTGGAAACGACGTTCCGCGCAAAATGCGCGTATAGTACCAAGACCCTCAGTGAGGAGACCAAAATTTGATATCAATGGAGTCAGAGAGACCATCTCCAGACGGCGCAAGCTTTGAGATGTAGGTAAAAATCGTATGTATATCAATACAATCGTGATGACGAGTATTATTGCAAACGCTAAGAAGGTTGGCGTAAGAGATCCAATAACCAGAATAGATGTAAACCACATGATCATCAAGAATGCAAATGATGTAAAGTGAGAACTTAGATTTCCATCAATGACACTGATATCTGATGTCATACGATTCATCAAACGCCCTACTGGTGTCACATCGTAGAAACGGAATGTCGCATGGACTACTCTGGTCATGACTCTTTCGAAAATGCTTTTGCCAGCTGTATAAACCATCAGTTGTGCAGAAGCCTGAAAAAATACCCAAGTAACAGACTGAGCCAAAGCAAGAAGAAAGAATCCAAGTAACCATGGTTGAATGTTGGTTTCTGGAGAAGGAAGTCGACTTAAGGGATCTCTGGATGGTTTTCGTGGTCCTTCGTATGCTTCTCCCCAAGATTTGAGAAACCACGTTTCGGCGATATCAATTAGCCGAAAAGCAGTCATTACCACTAGGATTAGAGCCCAATACCTCAGCTTTCCTGCTTTGATATATTCCCAATAGACCGAAGCTCTAATACCACCTTGCTCTCGATGTTCATCTTCCATGAATTTTTCGGGTATCGCTGAATCTATTTGATCTTCCACTGCAGAACTCGACGAATTTACTGTATGTAGTAATTCAGACGGAATGGAGTCAGGATCAAATACCTCTGCTGTTCCATCTGTCATTCTAATAATCTGTTGTGCTATTCCCTGACATAACTCTGTGCGATGAGTCACCAGTATAATAGTTCTTCCCTCTGCCAACGAACCTGTCAAGCATTTCTTTACGACTGACTCTGCTGTATGGTGGTCAAGTGCAGAAAGAGGGTCATCAAGAAACAAGATTTTTGCATTGGAATAGACTGCTCGTGCCAATGCAACACGAGCCCTTTGTCCTCCAGACAGTCCAATTCCGTTTTCGCCAATCAAGGACAAATCTCCATTCTTAAAATTGACCATATCTGGCACCAAAGCGCAAGCATCTAACACTTGTTTGTATCGAGTTTCTTGATATGGAGCAGAGAACAAAATATTATCTCTTATACTCATGCTCTGTAGCCATGGTGTTTGTGCACAATAACCCACCACCTCATTGACAGGGCTATATACGCCAATAAGATGATCAAGCTCACCAAGTAGAGCCTGTAATAAAGCCGTCTTTCCGGAAGCCACTTCCCCATATATAAGCGATAATCCACCTGAGAATGAAAGAGTCATGTTCCTTAATACAGGGACCGCAGCTCCAGGCCAAGCGAATGAGGCATCATTCATTTCAAGTCGGCCATTCGTCTGTTGATTTGCCTCTACCTCTGGTTTATCAGGTTCTTTCATGAAGTCTTCGATACGTCCCATTGCAATTCGAGCGTTGAGCAGAGTGGTTACAAGATCTGGAACAGTCTGCAATCCCATTTGAAGCATTTGAAAAAGTTGAAGAGCAGGAAAGGCTACATCAACACGTAATGGCTGACCTGCCCAGACGCAATAGGCCCAGAAAGCCACTACAGGAAACATTCCACTTGAAAACATGTAAATAAACGACAAGAGAATACCCCAAGCCCTTGTTATGACACGTAGCCATAGTTCGTCTTGTCTTGCTTCCATAATGCGGCCTAGCCAGATGTCTTGCCATCCATACCAACGCAAGTGCCTGTCAAAGATTTAGTTTGTGAAACCAGATTTTAGGTGGAAACTAGCAGCCCTAGTCGAAACCTATCAAGTGACATACCTTATTGATTCAACTAGCTGTGTTATTTTATGAAGTTTGGTATCTGAGGCAGTTCTTCGTTGTCTTTCATAATACAAAAGAGCTTTCAAAACCAAAACATTAAGAGCTTGACCTATGAACACGGCTATCACCCCAATAAAACAGGGCCATCCGAGAAGCTTCCAGACAGCAATAATGGAAAGAACCAACCCAAGTGGTTGAGTAATGAAATCGGCAAAGTCCCAAAATCTGTACTACATATTAGCATGGAAAGATGGTGATCTTGAGAGTTTTCCCTCACCGTTGCGCAACTTCATAAGCATCTCCCCTATAGGAATTGTTAGTGAGTATTTAAGACATTAGAAGAGCAATCTAACCTCATCAAATTCAGGATCTTTCCCATCGTGGCTGGTTCTTTTGGCTTCTTGGGCTCCTTGGATCGCAAACCAAAACATGATGTAAAGGGGTTTACAATGATTTTCAAGCCTTTCTTCCACCATGGAAATATAGTATCTTTCGCTGAACTATGAAGGGCAATATCATTGGTTCCAGCGGTTCCATTGCTTCCATTGCTTTGCCCGTTGGTTTGCCCGTTGGCCAGCTCATCTTCCTTGGGCTTTGTACTGACGCTAATCGTTTTCCTTGACAACGATTTCTCGAAGAGCATTGTAATGAGTACTCCTCGAGATCTCTCATAAGAACGTCTACCATACCAGGTTGAAAAAACGTCGCATTGAGCAGACATTAGGCGGATGACAAGGGCAATCAGAGAGTAAGTCAATGTGGCTTGCTTTGGAGCTAGTTGATTTTCCATACTTGCGAGTATTTTTTGGAGTAGCAAAGGTGCAGCAATATCTTGAAGAATGTCAACTATCAGGTTTCTATTTCCATGGCACCAAGAATGTATGAGATGCTTACCTGCAACCGATTTGTAAATTCCCAAACAACTAAGTATAACAAGGTCAATTCCTGTGACATCTATAAGTCTTTTTAGCACTGAGCCATTTGTATCTTTAAATTTCTCATGTAGTACTCTATGTTGAAATTCGTAGCCAAGGCTCCAGACATTGTCTTCATTTAACTGCTGAGCTTTCCCTATCGACATGAGAGGCGACATCCAAGAAACACTCATGAACTGCCATAGAGTGAGATTGTCCTCTGGACTTCGAAGCGACTCGCTCGGTGAACTGAATGCTGGACTGATTCGATCATTACCGAGAAATGGATCACGCATGGGCATTTGCAGAATGATAATGATCGCTGCAATTGAAGCCAACCAAGAAAGAACCAAGGATCCGTCCTGCATATTCATATTCGAGTATCTATCAAGCAAAACGAAGTACTGTGAAACAAAAATGCCGATGTAGAGCAAAAGCAAAGATTTTGGTGTTTTCGCAGGTTGAGTGATAGCAATGAGGAGACATGCAACTGTCCATGCTATTGTGGGAAATATCATCATCATCATATGAAAGTTTTGATTTTGGTAGAAGTTATGATAAAATATTGATGATAACTGTAATAATGTACCGACAATTGAGACAGCCAATAAATATTTTATCATGGGCGTGAACACGTGCCGTTGGCGCCTGCTTTCAAGCTCTCCAGATTTCTCCTCTGGCTCTTTTATGAAAGGATGAAGCCATGATGGCAATAAACGCGGGATTGGTATCAATTGTGTGAGAAATCCAAGGATAATTAAGGCACTGATGGCTGCTGGAATACCGGCTATGAATGGTATGAAGCAAGCTTCGAATCTTGCATTCACAGGGTCCTTGAATTTGTGTCAGCGGTATTCATTGAATTGGGAGGGGAGACGAGGTGAAGAAGCCTGAAGGGAAAACATACCCAAATTCGACTACATGAAAAGCTCTCGTTGTTCAAGCCGAATTCAAAGTTGTGGCTGCGGCCTCCTTGACCGTTAAGTGCAGCCATCTGGTCAGGCAGCAAAACGAATTGATCCGCCATCTCCAAATACTGCTCTGTTAAAGAGCTTTGCCCCTTCTCACAAGCAAAAGAAAAGAAGAGAAGGTAAAGGCGTTACGTTGATATCATTTGAGAGGTGAAGATATACTTTTGATTGAAGCTAGGTAAGATATGAGAAATGATGTCGGTGTGTAATGTTTTGTCTACGGTCTGTAAGAATCATTATGTTTTGCTGTGCATGGAAGAAAGCGGCCATCAGATTTGTGGGGAATGGGGGGGTCTATTGATTGGCTGGCAACTGGCGGCTGGCTGGGCTTACAAACGTCTAACGGTTCCTGACTAGACTCATTCATGCAGGTCTCCGCTAAAACTGACCAATCACTCCAGAAGAAAGGGAGCAATAATTACTTCAATGAGTTTAGCTCTAATTAATGATAAGAAAACGATGACATGATTCGCTAAAGTCCTATCCAAATCGCCCAAAGCGGAGATCATATAGATCGGTGAAGAGTGGCAAATGGAGAGTGGTGAACAAACTTTTTAGACGACATGCAGTCTACAGATGTAAAGTGCCTAAAGGTATATTCACCGACTTCACAGAGTGATCAAGATACTCTCGAGGTCAAATAATGAATAGAATATTCCGAGTAAAAAATCCTTGGTAATTCTAACGAAATGCTAATCATTAGATAGGTGTATCTACATGGCTACGTGCCGTGAAGTAAAGAGATGTCGACAATGCTCGGGAAGCTGTAGGCTTTTCTGTCGTCACCCGTCCTAAAGCCGTCTCACCACCACACAATCTGTGCTCCTTGCTTGATTTACTGTGAAGTCCTTATCCTGTGACACAAAGCAAGCTTGTTTGCCAATACGGTATGCGGATCATGGCTCCAGTTCTACATCAGTCAAGAAAGTTACAGCCCATCAAGGTAATTAATCCATCAGAATAGCTCATCAAGGTGTATCTCACAAGAGTTGATACCCACTTTTGGTATGTCGTATTCTTATTGGGCGGCAGAATTCGCGATGCACTTTCACTTCCTCACCTTGTCGAAACCTACTTCGTACATCTGTTGTGCCTGTGCTTTTCTGGATAGCATTGACTTGAGAGCTACACACTTTCCAAACCCCAACTCGAGAGTTTCAAAGTACTTTATAAGCTGATGAAGGTGGTTTTCGAAGCATTTTACAATTTTCATTGGGTCTTTTTGACCCATAAATTTCTCCACAGAATCCCTTGAATGTTTTCCCAATCAGGTAAGGATTAATATTTGCTTCAAGGCCTGGACGCGCAAGTCCAAAGTATCTTTCAACGACAGAGGAAAATTCAACATTTTGATGCTGTAGTGTCTATGACTCTATGTTGATACTTTCGACTTCAAAGGTTTCCAGAGCTTCCGAATCATGATTCATACAATCGTTTGGATTGTTTGATATGTCGCTTTTAGGCAATTAGAGTTACGTTGTTCGCAGAGCCAGTGCCAACTGATACATTGCTTTCCTATCACCATCATTTTCCGTCGCAAACACGCATTAGTTTGATTTAAGCACGCCAATTGTTGAAAGAAGAATTGATTTAGTGATCCAAGCCGAACTTTGCAGGGATTCATAGCTGGTCCCACTTATTGGAATGTGTATTCGCATCTAGGTGAGAGGTGCACCAGAACGACGGAGGGCAGAATGATATCAAGTCTCTCCTTACCCAGAACGATCATCAGACTTCGAATGCCACGTCAAGTCCGATACAAAGACTTCAATACCAAGACTCTGATTTTACTTTGCATACTTGGTATTTTGTGGACATGTAAATCGACATCATTTCTCGACCACGTGGGGTTTGAACCGACTCTAAAGCCTATCACGGAATATGAAACCCGGGAGAACTCTCTTGTCGCTCGCCATTTCATCAGAGTACCTGTCCCTGAAGATGACTTTGGTGAGATGGGAAGAAGAATCCAAATTCTCACAAAATGGTTAATGCAAATCGGTATGGAGGGTAATCCAATCACTACCAAGGCATTTTTGGAGTACGAAGCACTAGTAGAGAAGACCATCACCTCTCTTTTCCCTTTCATACAGAGAGGAACTGAACTGCCAAACCAGAATCCCACCTCCTTTGCAAACCTCAGAAAATCATTTGTGCCCGGCTCCCGCGGAATCGTTATACCTACAGGCATAAAAACATTCCGCTATACATGTCATCTTATCCTCAACCTCCGTTCCATTCTCAAATCAACATTACCTATACAAATAGTCTATGCCGGCAATTCTGATCTTCCACTTCAATATCGCTCCGCTCTTCTATCTCTTTTTTCCACTCACAATATCGGGGCAATCGAATTCTTGGATTTAACAACTATCTTGGATGATACAACACTGCAACTATCAGATGGATTGGGTAGATGGGCCATCAAACCATTTGCACTCCTAGCATCAACCTTCGAACAGGTGATTTTAGTCGACTCTGATGCTATATTTCTACAGCCTCCAGAAATCATTTTGGATACGCATGCTGCATATGCGGAATCAGGGACTTTATTCTTCCATGATAGACTGATTGGGAAAGATCTATATAGATATCGTCATGAATTCTGGCGTTGGCAAATGAAAGATCATACCCCCAGCCGCACATTTCGCAAATCTCGAGTGATGAATGAAAATTTTGGACAAGAACAGGATTCTGGCGTGGTGGTGTTGGATAAGAGCAGATTGGGAGTTCTTATGGGATTATTGCATGCATGTTGGCAGAATACATATGTAGTGAGAGAAATAATTACGTATCGCAATACGCATGGGGATAAGGAAACTTATTGGTTGGGTATGGAGTTGAGCGGGGTAGAATATAGTTTTGCTGAGAAGTATGGGGGGATTATTGGGGGGCATGTATGGAACGTGACGGATGGGATAAGGAGGGAGGATATCTGTGGGAGTGCTATTGCGCATGTGGATGAAAAGGGGGACTTGCTGTGGTTTAATGGGGGTTTGGTGAAGAAGAAAAGTGATAAGGAAGGGAAGAGAACTTTCATGGATGTGGAGGGAGATATGAGGTGGGCGTTGGATGGTAATTGGATGTGGAATCGAGGGGGGAATAAATGGGATGCGGCGTGTATGGAGGGTGGAGCGATTAGGAATTTGAGTATAGGAGTAAAGGAGGTTATCGCAGGAAGTGTAGAGGTAGCCAAGGGAGTAGATGATAGATTTGCGGGGTTGATGGGGTTGCTGGAACCGGAAGTGATGTACAAAGAGGGAAAACATGAGACTCTCGTTGGAGAAGTCGGAGTTGGAATTGAAAAGGCAGATGACTGGAGCCTTTAAGAAACTAAGGTCTTTGCAATACTGAAGTTGACATTATACGAGCAACGATTAATCAAATACACGAATTCTTCTAACTCCATATATCACAGCACGTCGAATAATTTCATCTATTTGACTTTTTATATTGAGGCACGCGCTGCATGGATAGTATTGAGGTTCTACAAAACGAATTTGCGGGGGAAAGTCTCATGGATACCTTTGATCGAATTAATTGTAGACGATATACGTCTAGAGAAAAAGGTTCTTCTCGCCACCACTCATCATTTTATCCAGCTGATGAGATATATCCCGGAAAGCAAGGTTTATGAATTAAATGAAACACCACTTCTGTTAGCAGTTCGTTACGACGATGAAATCATCACCGAATTGCTTCTAAATAGGGGGGCGAATACAAATGCCGCATCCAACACAGGTGAGACACCACTATTATTGGCTACTCGCAATGGAAACGAAGATGTCACAAGGTTACTTCTGGAGAAGAAAGTACATGTCAATAAGGCAAACAACTCAAATGAAACATCGTTATCGCTAGCGGTTATCAACAGGAAGGTGGATATTATCAAATCACTTCGGAATAAAGGAGCCGATCTAGACCAGGAATGGGGTAGTTATCAACGAACGTGCTTGTTACAAACGATTTATGCAGAAGACGGGGAGCTTGTACTGTTGTTATTAGGGTCAGGTGCAAAACCTGAAAGAGAACAGAAGCATGCTAGAAATGCCCTACAAGAAGCTATTCGGTGAGGAGCCGAGAACATTGTAGATCGTCTTTTATCTTTCGGCGCTAGTGCGGAATCTAAAGACATGCAAGGAAGAACCGCATTTCAGTTCGCAGCACAAATCGGCGCTTTATCCCCACTTAAAAAGCCAATCAAAGAAAATTCCGAAGGATTATTGCATCTGGTCGGACCAACTTTCCATGATCTACAGGATCGGGACCTCATACACCACGCTTTTGTCAGCGGCTCGATTGATATGATATCTTACCTACTAGATCGCCTCTCTCCCAATGAACACAACTATCACCGAAAGGACATCGATGGCTGGACTCCCCTTCACTGGGCTGCGCAGGCTGGCGACTTGGAAATTGTATAAATGCTTCTTAGACTAGACTCTCACTTGGATGCTAAAGTACTAGAATCAATCAAAAATTGGACTCCACGGCAAATCGCAAGCTATAACAAGCACAACAAAATCGTAGAGTTCCTCGAGCCATTATCTATTCCCGACGAAGTTCTGCCCTCAGCAGGTATGTCACACGGGTCACTTGTCTGCGATGGGTGCAATTGTAAGGTGAGTAAACGAAAGAAGTGTATTCATCTAGATCTTTACTGAACCGGAACAAGAGATTAGCCCGCAGCAGGAGGGTGGCTCAAGGCAAGATGACTCTTCCAGTGAAACCTGGTCTGTGTATGAGGATTCTGTCGAAGATGATGCTGCAACTTAAATGGTTCTTTGATTGCGTCCTTTGAAGGCTCTGAATACGATTACGGAAATATCGTTCCTGCTTATCCACGTCGAGATATCGAAGAGCCGGTCGTTGCAGCAGCAAGAGCTCTCTGTTGAATACAAGATAATGTGTGTTATTATCCATGTGCTCATTCGAATCCATAGAGACCGATGGCGATATGTTCGCTTCTACCTAAAAACCTCTAGTCATTTTGCACTCAACGTTTGTCGCATCTGATCATGAGTTTCACGGCATGACTAATAAAACCAAGTTTGAGCGTAATCATTATATCATTAGAATTATCTATTCATCATGCTTCATGCATTCATTTTACCGACCACCTAGCCATCATCCCCTTTATAATACCAGCCAATCCAATTGAGTTTTATCTAGTTGGCTCCAGCAAGCTTCAACAACTCTGGGAAGTTAGGAGTACCGAATCCAGTAGCGGGATCCCAACCTTCAGTGACAGGGAAACCAGCAGTATCGCATCCGACTGCGCTTCCGCTGAGAATATCGGTGAATCCCTTGTATCCCTTACTGTACAACCATGGGTTCAAGAAACCAAGCACTGGTTTACCCTTTGATAGAAGCGCATCGTTGACGAGAGCAATGATACCGGACATGAGGGGTGTAGAGGCAGATGTACCGGAAATGGAGCCATAGGTTTGATTCCAGACGTAGGCGAAGTAGAAACCTTGGGCAGAGATATCAGGGTATGCGCGACCAGCTAGAAATTGTTAGTGATATTTCTATACGCAAGGTGAGAAGAGAAGGTACTTACTTTTGTTATAGAGACCATCGAAAGTACCATTGAGTTTCTTGACATAAGCAGAAACAACTTTTTCTTGGTATGAAGGTCTAGCAAAGTAGTTACTGAACCCAGCACCAGTAGACCAACCACCATGATAAACACCGTTGATGGGATCAATACCGGTAGCACGATAAGCAGCAACTTCTGGCTCGAAGAATTTGGTAGCTCCAACAGAAGTAATGTATGGGCAACTTGTTGGGAAATCTGGAACGAACATTGTGGTGTTCTTTCCATCGTTGGAGATACATGTGCCGTTATCTCCAACTCCATAATCTCCAGAGGAGAAGAGAACGGATACACCTCTAGCACCCAATTGAGCGAGTTGTTCACAGACACGCTTGGCGTAGTATTCGGGAACGGTTTGTTCTTCGTCACCGTAGGATGTACTAATGACTTGAGGAATTTCGGAGGTAGGTTGTGCGAGAACGTAGTTTAACCAATCAGCATATGGCTCGTTGGTATTGCTATCTGTACCAATTGAAGCATTGAAGGGTGGTTGTCCACCGGTTGAGTAGGCGGTAATTGGGGTTGGGTAACTAATTCCAGTGATAGCTGTGAGATCGAGGTTGGCTTCTTTGCCTAGTCCATCTGCCAATTGCTCAGCAGTGAGAGTGGTGTTTTGAACTGGCCCACCGTTGATAGAGACGTATTTGAATTGATATGCAGAGGCTACTGCATCTGGACGATACTTGAGTAAGAACAAGGCATCATCTGCTCTGATGGGAACTTCCCCGAGGAAATTGTTGAATCCAATCTTGTTCTTTCCAGCCGCTTTTGGCTTGTATTTTCCGGTTCCATAGAGAGCTTGGAAGCATTGAGGAGATACTGCAGCAACGTCACATAGTGCCGAAAGTGTGGTGTTTGATGGAGGGGTATATCCAGATGGAGTATGTCCTGCACTAAGTTGACCTTCAATAACGTTGGTGTGTCTTGAGTTAATCTTTGCCTCTCTTGGATTGTAACTAGATCTTGGTGCGGCACGCATGAATGAAGTTGTTGGTTGAATGGCATCAATATGCTGATGGAGATGCATAGGAAGTGACCAATTTGGAGTACGAATAATCTGACCACCAGCTTCATGCTCATAAACATGGTATTCAGTATCGAGCAAGCGTTCAGCATCCTTGACTGGTATGGAGAGATGAATCCAATCCTTTGCACTGCTGTATCTTAAGTTTGAAGCGTCAATGCCGTTCTCAAGAAGCCATTCGTGAGTAGAATCAAGAGTTTGAGATGATGGTCGAACCAATTCATCGACTTCCTCGGAAGTCAAATGATTGCCGTACTCTTGGTGGGTTGGATCGGAAACTGTGAAGAATATGTTAGTTCTGTCGCTTCGAATGCAACAAGTTGGGACTTTAACCAACCCTGATACAATTGTCTCTCAAGTTCTTCGAATTGACTCTGCTTCAATGCGATATTCAAATTAATGATACCTTCAGCTGGAGCACGAGCAACTCTCTTCCACTGTCTAGGAACATAATGTCTTTCCTTGACTGCATAGTTCGTTCTCGAGCGAATGACTGAACTCGCGAGAGCTGATTGAACAGCCAAAGCTGTAGAAATGAGAAGTGAAAACCCAACCATGATCACAGCTTCAAATAATGGTATGAATTGAAGATGAGTAGGATGATAGAGATGGAGAACAACAAAATATGCGAGCTTGGGGAATATGTAGCAAAAGTAAACCCTGTCAAACTTTTCGTTTTCTGGTACCTCAAACCCCGCACGTTAAACTTAGTTGCAGCTGTCATGTAACTTTACATTCAGTAAATCCCAATTAGGAAGGTGTATATATGTTATGCGACTTCACGATAAGACGTAAATTGATTCATCTAGTAATAAATAAAAGTCTTGGAATTGTTGATAATCAAGTAAATTACGGATGAAGGTACTAGATTTGGAGAAGATCAGTACCTCTTTCATCATTTCCATACTCATGGTAAAATGTTGTCCCTGGTAATATAAATTAGTTGTTGAGTGTTGTGATGGGATGGGAAAATGATGGTTGCTTATCCGAGCTGACGGACCTTTACCGAAAAGGAAGGTGGGCCAGGGATATTTGCTGTTATTAATGAATAACCCATGATAATCCATGATACAAGTTGTTATACGATAACATTATATATCCCCAATGGATAAAAGTAGATAACATGATTGGTCAATGGTCGGAAATCCTCGAATCTTGGTATTGCTGGTACCTTAAGCTACTTTCGTACCTGGCAAATTTATTCAGGACAATCCAACCTGTAGATTTCCCGAGAAGGTGGCGTTACCATGTGGCGAAGAAGGTTATGTACGGGTCAAATTCGGAAAGAGATCCGGTGGATAAAGGGAGTAAGATGTGATAATGTGATGGTGTGATGATATCGTGTACATTTGTACATCCGAGCTCGAGACGAGGTACTTCCTGTCGGTGAATCAAGTAGAGCATTCCCAATTTGGGGATGCCATTCGTCTCGTTCAGCTGTTCGTCGAATGGAACATGGATGTATTCAAGTGGTTGTAAGATGTGATAACAGTGGCCCACTTGATGTCTTTATCGAGATAGAAAGAGACCCTTCAAGTAGTTCCATCTCTTCATAGATATTGATATGATAAAAGCCATATACGGAGTACAGTCAACAGATTCACCTACCTCCCCAACCTCCGTAATATGAACATGCAAAGGGTAAGAATACTACCAAATTGCACCATCCAGACCATCTCTGCCATTAAGCGTTATCGTGAAGGAGCGGGTCCCAACTGATTGATCTTCGAAGGTATCCAAGGGTACTCCAGGCACTACCAGTCGAGTACTGACAATATGTCTTCCTTCATTGCTCAAAGTCTGAGATGAAGATGAACCATCAATTAATTCACTAAATCGAAATCAGTGATGAGAGATAGAAGGAAGAGATAGAGATAGGAGAAGAGTTATTACCATCTTTTTTTTCATTCGATTTGTTTACATAATCCAACAAATCACCGCTTTATTCTGCCAAGGTCTATCACGTGAACGTAACATACAATTTTGTTTTTGTTGCATATCTGAAAAAAGATCAGTTTGTTCAACCACCTCCACCTCCACCCCCACCTTCACCTCCAAATTCCGACAAGGAATTAAGAAAATATTCATCGACTGGGAATAAGAACCATCTTGAAATTTATTTCCGGAGCCGTGTAAAGTCCAGAAAGTCTGGACTCACCGCCCGGAAGCTGAAAGCGGTAGAACGGCAATGAGTTCTCTCTTATGTGTGCGTGCGTGTCTCTGGCTGTGTGCACAACTATTTTCTAGCATAAAAATTGTCTTTTCCATCTACATCTATTTGAGCTCGATAAGTAACATTGTTCGACGTACTATACGATGGAATCTAGGCTATCCATAACACGGATACTGTATCTTTTTCTAAGAACTCACACAGCGGCATAGGACACTCAACCTCAAGCGCACTATAGTTACAAACTCGGAAATAGTGCCTGCATCTAATCATTCACATAAGCTGCCAGTCGACATGTCAAAGCACATGGAGAAGCTACAGGCTGAGCCCGGAATTCTAAGTTCTGGGGATCAGGTATACTTCGCGGGGTAAGGTACCCGTGTGCCTCGGTCAGGTACCGTGCAGAGACAGCAAACAGGTGACTGCGCGATGAAAAATCTTCTGGCCTCTCGATCTCCTCCAAACTGTACAAAATGTATGAAGTGGGGATCATTGTTTCTCTAATGTTGCTCGAACCCTTCTGCAGAATGATTGATCGCTATCACATCCTTGACACGTGCCTCGCGTGCCAGCCACATCTCGCACATGTGCCGAATGGCCCAGGCGGTTCGGTTAACCCCATGGTAATGGCTTGTGAATAGTTTCGGTGTCTATCAAATAGCGCTGCACATCACAACGCTATTCAATGCAGTCCACGGTAGATCGTTTGGTACCTTGTTGTCAGCTATTTCAAAAGTTTGTCAATCATCCGCAGGCTCTATCTACAGCCTGTTTGATGATATATTTATGTCTTCAATTGAGCAGCTGTCTAGAACTCGACAGTTCGTATGGGTATATCTAAAGTTGAGAATAGTTCTATAATTTTATTCAAGCCATTCTCCTATAAGCTGTCGTTTTATGATATTCAATCTATTTCAATCCATAACTAAATCGATCCGACCTGATGATCCGATCCACCATTAACGAGCACCAAGGCTTGGTTGCAGGTTACTATCTCTGGAAAGATATTAATCCTAGGTTGGGAATAATTGATGATTGATGAAGGATCCCTCCCTACTGAGCGATCTTTCAATGGGTACTTCCTATAAAAGTTTATCTTCGCCGTGCCTTCTTTACTCAACCAGACTTGGTACTTCTTGCAATCTTTTTGATTTAGTTTTTTGAGTCATCCATGTCAAAAGCTTGATATACTTTCACAATCCATCATAAATCACGCCTTGTAACTCAAAATGGCATCTATCAAAGCCGTCCTCTTATGGCCCTCGACCGTATTAGCCCTTCCAACCGTCACCCAAGTGAAGAACGACATCACAACCCTCGACAACAATATCCGAGCTCTCACTTCCCAAACCGCTCTTTACAACGGTGGCCTTCTTCCCGCCGCTCCCCTTCTCGGCTCTCTCACAGCCGTCTACCTTTCTCTTCTACAAAATGTCACAGATTCCGCTCTCCTACCCCCCTTAATAACAGCATCAGATGCACATTCACTCATTGAACATATAAACATTACTCTCACAATCGACAACCCTATTACCGTAAATATTCTCAAAAGGAAAAAGCAATTGTTCAAAAAGCAAGGATTGGATGATACTATTGTAGCTAATCTAGACTTATTGTTGGCGGGACATGAAACCTTTACAAATAATGTACTACAAAGACTTCCAGAAGATCAGAGTGCAGATGAACAAGAGGTTACACAGATTATCACTGTAGCATTCACAGATGGGATTCATTATTTTGAGAGTCCATGAAGAGGAGGAATTCTGGAGAGTAGTTGGAAGCTGAATAGGTTGTATGCGGGGAGGGATGTGAGAAGAATAATCTTGTATTCACGATACCAAGTTATATATGAATATAATCATCACCTACTATTTTGGATACTGCAAAGAATTATGCATGACAATAATACAAGGGTCAAAGGAACTTAGGAGCTAGCTCGCGTAAGTTGTAGAAGGTTGGATTCTACTGGACAATCATTCATTCATTTCACTTCAATTCTTCTTTTTCACTTATTCCAATTCATTAGCTAGCAAGCAAAGCCCAAGTGGAACAACATGGAATCTTTTACCCCGGCTTTATTTCCTTCTATCCAAATGGCTTTATCAACACTGTTTCTTTTGTGTAATGACCAGTAGATATTCCACCATACACAGACTTTTCACAACACAACCACAACTACAACACCAATCAACATCAACACACTTTCCAATCTAAAGTCCTGACACGCCAAAAAATTACACACTCAAACAACTCACCCACCTCAAATCACAAATCTGCGCCCAAATGAACACCCCAACCAAAATTCAACCCTCTTCCTCTTTTCAATCTACTAAAAATGCCCATCAACCAACCGATTCAGTAAGCTCCAAGCCCTCAAAATCAACATACAGAATCCTCAGAGATGCCGGATTCCGCGGCATGAACGATTTTATGTTTTCTTATGGACTGAAATTACATAATGATGAACATCTAGCCCAGGCAAAGGAAATGATTGAGAGGGTGAAGCAGGAGGATTTGAGGGGAGAGGATCTAAGGAGATTGGAGTTTGCAAGGGGTAGCGATGAAGAGAGTGTCAAGGATGAACGAGGTACGGAGAGCTCGGAAGAAGGAGATGGTGCAGTAGAATTAATCGGGTTTGCAGATGTGGTTAGTGGTGAGGAAGTGGAGGATGGGGTTCAGCTTCGTGGGGTTGAGACGGGGGAGGAAATGGGTAGGGTTTTATCTGGAGAAGAAGGATCTGGTGGAAATGCCAATTCTGATGTTGATAGAGGAATGACAGATGGTGATAGTTTTGGCGAGGCCTTTGGTTACGACTACGTTGGCGATGGAGATGATGATGGTTATGGGGATGTCTATGATGATCAGGATGAGTTCGAGGATGATTTTGAGGATGGCTTTGAAGAAGATTTTTTCTACGATGATTGATTTTACAACCAAGATGGCGAGGACTACAGATGGGCATTTCGATTCCACATGGGATATTGATGTGATCCCAGCACTCGTTTTGACGGGTCGGTAGTATAGAACTAAGAAAATGTCTCAATAACTACTCTAGCCACAGTTCTCATGTTTGTTCTAAATCTCTTGAACTTACCTGAAAAGCTCAATGTATTGTTTCCTTGGGATCGTATCTCTTTCTCATTTTGCAGCTCTACCCCATTTAATGGATTTGGACATGGAGAGAACTTCAAAATCGCGCGGTGTATTGATGTAGGAGAGGAGAACTTGACAAGAGGAGTTCATCTTTTGGTAGGTTAAATACCGAACATCGAAACCTGCGGAATTACACTAACTTAATAGCGCAAGATTCTCCGCAAGGCTTAAAGGGGGCTAGCAAGGTCGAAGTACTGATGTGCATTTTCTCACAAATCACATCACAGTTCTAGGAAAGATAAAGTTTGGTAGATCGACATTTCAATTCAGCGGATGACATTCGCTTGATGGTCCATTCCCCAGCGCTAGCCATGCATGGACTAACTAAACCATACCACGTGCATACCATGCACTCAACTTATGCCCCCACTTCTGAGTAATCAGTGATCCTATGAATCGATTGCTGTGAGGTGAGACAATGATCTCATTAACTCGTCGCCATTACCATTTCTCCTTGCAACGGAACTATTCGAAAGTGTAAGTACACCCATTGCAATTATTTGTGTCTTCGTTGCAGGCACGGGGTATTGTATCTGCCTAGCATAATTGTGGCCTGCCTTGAACTTTTCCGCATCAGACTTTATATTATATTCTCGTTGACCTTTGACAAGATCTCATTCCGTCCGGCGGCAAGAGGATCTCCTAGCCGGTCTGCTGTACCGCTCCATCTTTGATTATCATTCCAGTGAATATTCATCCCCGTTAGCAATTAGAGAAATAAGATTCATCGGAGCTATAATTCATCTCTTCACTTATTTTTTGGGGTATGGGTGCCTGATGAGTGATGAAATTTCTCTTCTCGCCCAACACCTTTGATTTCACAGTCTTGGCATTCTTCTTAATGCCAGCGAATGAGGTAAAGACTTCATTTTCCTTCTCTCTCCCACCATTAATCTCGTTTTCTCTCTGCATCAAGATCTCCTCTTTCGCATTCTGAACCAAGCAGTCCTCTATTATTCCCTCATTGAACTCCCAGGCCCTCAACATGCGATTCTTCTCATCATCTCTCAAATCATGCGAATCCAAGAATTGCTCTATATTGACAAATCCAGCTTCTTTGAGGACGCGGCATATGGAGCGTGTCTCTTCAAGATCCCGGGGAAGGTTTTGGGGATGGTAGGGAGTTGGGTTGGAGGGACGAAAGAAAGGGGATAAGATTGATGGAAGGTTTTCGGGATGGTAAGGAGTAGGATTGGCGGGGCGGAGAGAGTCGAGAGGAGAGTGGGCTGGAGCAGGGGAGGCGAAGCTGATACACATTATTGAATGAAGTGTGTAAGTCCTCTGTGTTAGTTGAGGCTTTGTGAGGAAACTCGATGTAAGTTGAGTTCGCTGATAAACTTCAGAGTTTATGAAATAGTATCGGCCTGTGGTAGTTTCATGGAAAGTTTGTCGCTTGATAGTGTGGTAATTGCGAGATTTAATCTCTGGATAAGATGAATGTTGGTGTTTGAGTAGCTTGCGTCGACACTCATGTGCATGGAAAGTTGTGTGTAGAAATAAAGGGGGCAAGCTCGTAGAAAGAGATATATATAAGATAAAGTTCGATACGGCGACATCATTGACGTACGTATGTGAAGTCGTGTGATGAGAACCCGTTGCCGCATGAATGCGATCAAAGCGACCGACGAACAGATCCTATGTAATCCGAGTAACGAATAAGCGACAGACGCTGAGGGCATTCCATAGCCATCTCCATTGCAACTCTACACTACAGATGTTCGATTGTTCTTGTCAGCCCTCTTTCGTTCGATATCCCCTCTTACTTAGAGTTTTTCTCCTCCTTTTATAATTTTCATCTGTGCTGTAGTTCTTCATTGGAGACATTTCTCTTCACTCTAGAAGAAAAAGCACTGCAAGAAATGAGTTAGAGTATGGGTGCGAGTACAATAGCTTTTTTCACAATTCTTCGACATTTTAAAGCAACCTTTTATGAATAATTTTCACTAATAATGGCACTGTATAAAATTAATTTAATGTATGTCGTTCAACGTCAAGCAAAATAATGATCTCATCAATTAATATGAAACTAAATAAAGTTTGAAATAAGGTTGGGGTAAGAGTAATCCACAAGTGGGAATAGTTTCACTTTTCTAGAACCTTAACCTTATCGCTTCTTTCACTTTCCTGCATCTTTATCACTGTTTGTCAATGTTGTGAAACAGTGGTCATGATAGATGTACCTCGATCGATAAAAAAGTGTATCCGTTTTTGTACATTTCCCAATACTTTCCTGCCCCCAACCATTTCACCACCCGGATAAGTTTTTTTTCTTTTTCCCTGGTCTTAGATGGCGACATTCAACATTTTAAATGTCGATTTTTGATCATCTTAGATGTCGGATGAGTACCTTTAAAAGTTTGATAAGATATCAATTCGATAACCAACAATGCTGATAGCATATCATTTCACTCTAGCTTCGACACCTAATATCACTCAATTGATAGATAACGATGAATTGAAAGCTGCAAAATTGTTTGATTGCTTCGACTGATATTGACTACTATAGTAGCTAGTGCATCGATAACGGAGTACTTGTTGGCTTCTCACTGACATTAATGGTGGCAATAAACAGGGTTTCGAGGAGCAATACGATGGGGATTTTGCTAGAAGTCCTCATGTTATCTGACTGGTTGGCTTGCAATCCATACTCCTGGAGAAGTTCAGGAACGCTCTCTTTAGCCTTGTTCTCGGGATCCAAGCTCCGTCATCTCAGTAATCTAGGGTTCTAAGTCCACTCAGGCTTTGATGTAGTGTATTGTGGCTCAAGTCTCCATATCGGGTCTCCCAGGACATACACGAAGTATTTCTCGCGCAACGCGAGGACCTGGGGAATGGTCTGGAAAGAAATGGGATACAAAGATCTGAAAATTAATCCTCTTGCGCAAATTTGGCACCTAAAACCATGCTAGAAATGAACTAGATCTTGTAAAAGAGAGTTTTATTGCTGAGAATTCGAGCAAGAGTGTCTGGAAGGACTCCGCACATCGATAAGTTCCTTCGGCTAAATCATACCTTCCCCTTTCAAGTCACAACTTCAAATATTAATGTTTTCGTTCAAAAATTCTGAAGCTTTTCATCAAAAAGCATCATACAAATAGATTCCACGCTCGTTATCCCAATATTAGATAATGACTATAAAGCTCTCACGCAAAAGATATGAAATGGACAGCACGACGATCTCATTATTAGACAGCAGCTGAGCAGAATACATGCCATCACAGCCACAACCAAACTTCGATCACTTTACTCGAATATCATAGAACAACACAAGAGATCCAGAATACTAGTTTAGAGCGAAAGTCTCCGAGGCTCCCAATGATTCTGGAATATCAAAAGAACAATGGCACCACGATATTATGTCAAGGACTGCTTCGAGTACGATTCTGAAAGTTGCACCTGAGCGTTTCGGAGCAGAACAAGGTGTAAAGTTCCTCTTACTTTGCAAAGCTCAAATCCAAAGATTATATCCTTACAATCCGTCTGGTCAAGAATGGCTAATGGTCGAAAATTAGAAATCAATCCTCAGAATTAATCGGTCCACTTGAAAACTCTCTGAGATGTGTTTGGGTTCAAATATGCAAGGGCCATCATAGGGAATTTACGAGCAACATCTTCGAAACTACTTTAAAATTAGAATAAGATAAAGGGAAAGAGACAATTAATAATTATATCTGTTGAGATAGTTATGAATTGCTAGTCAATCAGTCATTGAAAATAAGCTCGGAAATCTAAACATTCACTGTGAACTGCGGTACTAACTTCCATTCAC
Organism: Botrytis paeoniae; assembly: GCA_004786145.1. Classification (NCBI taxonomy): domain Eukaryota; kingdom Fungi; phylum Ascomycota; class Leotiomycetes; order Helotiales; family Sclerotiniaceae; genus Botrytis; species Botrytis paeoniae. The sequence goes on along the minus strand of PQXI01000352.1, from coordinate 2,944 downwards.
TCCTATAGAAAACAATAGTTCTGGCGGTGCTACTGTAGATGAGAAAAGTGACTATCCCGCACTAAGCTTCTCGATTTCTCGCCATAATTTGTACCTATAAGATCGCTACCTCGAATTCTTTCTTTCTGACAACACAAGCCACCTTAAAACAGAACTCCACAAACAGATCAACCTTAGTTCTTGGCAGGATCTCACAAGACTTCTCCAGAACGATACCAGTTCTGCAATCATGAGTTCTTCAATTGAGGCACCTCGACTGACTGATTCCGCTTGGCTCAAGAAGAACGGCTGGGAGTCGATGCATCATCTCATGGTTTCTTATCAATTAAAAATCGAAGATGACATAATTACGAACAGGGCAAGCTTATCTTAGCCGCAATCAGAGCTGCCAACGAGGAGGATGAAGCAGTATCTAACGCTGAAAGATCCACTGGCTTTCCAAGCACTTCCGAACAGACGCAAACCAATAGTGCCGCGAATTATGATTCTGGAAACCGTTCGCATGCTCCCGGTAATCAGGATGGAAGGCAACTTTCCGCAGGCGGTAGCACTGGTCCAAGTGATGACAAGAAACCAGTTGAATTTATGGGAACTTTGAGCGTATGTTCTACTGACGGTAATCGAGGAATGTCTATGATAACTAACTAGTGATGTAGTCATACCCATCTTATGGTAGTGGAGGATCAGCAAAAGATTGAAGAGTTCACATCTTTTGATTTGTGAACGTTGCGTGGAGATAGCCATTTGGGAGATCATGCTTTAGGAAGATACTTAATCATTGTACTGGTGAGAGTCAACCAGAAGACTGGTATTGACACCAGAGGGACACGAGTTATAGACTTTAATCATCACCCAATTGAGAAAATTTAACTAAATCATCAAGTCATTCTGTGCATGCCATTGTGGTCGCGAATATTCAACTGAGAATAGCACCTTGATGTGAATACTCTACCAAACTATTCATCGGAGCCCAAGGTATTGATCCGGCCCTGACTCCTTCACATCTGACCTTTTGAATTTAAATCCAAAAATTGCATTGGGCATGGGCTGGTGATGAATGAGTCAAAATCTATCTTAAAACGGTAACACTTAGAAAGTTGTGAAACTCTATAATAAGTATACTAAATCACTTATTAATATTTTACTAATACAGCTATATATAACGTGGTTTATCATCGGGTCGTCAATATCACCAGGTCACCACTTTTTTCATTATTCAACCACTTCAATTCCAATTCGCGATATCTCAATGAATTATTATGGAAATATAATCAAAAGAAGCCCGAATCATTTTAGCTATTAAAGCTATTCGAAAGTCTAAAAATTTGACAATTATGAAAACTGCGAAAGTCTATTTAATACCTCGATCTATACTACACAATAAAATCAACAATTGAAATAATTAAATAGAAACTCAAGCAAATAGATATAAAATAACTGAATTAAAAGAGAAAGTGTTTCTTTAATATATAATTGATATAAATGATAGAGGGTTTGTATTTAAATTGAATAATATGAAAGATATAGTAAATCATATTCTTGAATCGCGAAGGATAAAAAAGATTAGAAAGCTCTAAGCTCATCGATTTGTAAAGTATTATACAAAATTAAAGACACGTTTTAATTGTATTTATAATTTTCAAAGAGCTTTTTGCAAAGATTCTAAGCTTATTGAAAGATAGTTTCAAGTAATAGTGAATATACAAGCGAAATATAATATTCAAGACTATGATTTCTATAATTTCGATGAAACAGACTTCATGATAGGGATTATAGTTGCCTGTATGGTTGTAACTAGTGCTGAACGAAATGGTAGAAGCAAGGTAATACAGCTAGGCAATCGAGAATGGGCTACAGTAATTATATGTGGTAATGGAGAGGGTGAAACTATACCTCTATTTCTGATAGTTTAAGGACAAGTTCACCTTTCGAATTAGTACACCAAAACCGATCTTCCTGTAGATTGGGCTATTAAATCTACTTCCAATGGATGGACGAATAATAAAACAGGATTAGAATGGTTAAAGCATTTCGACAAATATACTATTCATTGAAGAAAAGGCAAATATCGAATGTTAATGCTAGATGGACACGAAAGTCATGAATCAATACCTTTTCAATCATATTGTAAAGCAAATGATATAGTATGCGTAAAGCTATCAATGCATTTTAATTATTTAATTCAACTATTCGATATTGAATGTTTTAGTGTCCTGAAACGCTTATATAGTAGTCAAATTGATGGATTTATCAAGGCATATATCAACCATATCTCTAAGATTGAATTCTTTATAGTTTTCAAAGCTATATATCAATAATCAATTACATCTCAGAATATAAAAACTAGATTTCGAGGAACTAGATTGATATCATTTAATCCTGAAGCTATATTTTCAAAATTAGATATTCGAATTTATATACCTATTCCCCCCCCTTTCGATTCAGATTCTTGGATTTCTCAAACCCCTTATAATCCAATTGAAGCTCTTTCTCAATCAACTTTAATAAAATCTCGAATAGATCAATATCAATCAAGCTCTCCTATATCTATATTCGAAACCGTACTAGCTCTAGCTAAAGGTATAAAAAGATTAGCTCATGAGAATATACTTTTGAATACAGAAAACCATATACTTCGAAAAGCAAATAAAGTATTAAACAAACGTCGACACACAAAAAAGATTCAATTATATCAAAAGAAAGTGCTTACTAAACAAGAGGCTCTTAATATATTATCTCAACAAAAGATTGATATTCAGATTCAATACAATGAGCGTAAAAAGAGAAGGAATTCTAATAGGGAAGCATTTTTTAGTTGATGCTATAGTATATATAGAAGAACTGGTTACAATTCAAGAACTTGTCAAAATAGTATAATAGACCCTAGATTATTAGATCCTTAATAGTTTCAATCAATTGATTAAGTAGTTGTTGAATAATACGA
>PQXI01000351.1:0-26808 GCA_004786145.1 Botrytis paeoniae | reverse complement strand
ATAATACTAATAATAATAATAATAATAATAATAATAATTTTAATTACATTTTGAAGAAAATTAACGAAACATTAATTTGATATAATTTTTATCGAAATCCATTGTTTAGAGCTCTATTAATACTAAATTGAAGTTTAAAATAAGAACTAAATCTCATCGTCGTTTCATATATATAGAAAACAACCAACTAGACCCTTCTAACGAAGACTTTTTATATCATGTGACCGAACGCTTCGAGGGTCAATGCATACACTAGACTACGGGAACCATTCAGGGTGCAGGAATCGTACAAGTACCACTCCATTAGTACTAGAGCCATACTTACACCATAATATACCCCTGTTTATCCCATCAAGGTAAGAATTTTGAAGCTCTTTAGAGATCAGAAGCTTTTTAGAAAAAGTGGTTTATGTGTTGTATTGACTTAAGTGGGGTTGATATAATCTGAATTCTCAGAAAACTCTTAACAAAGAATTTCATAATAATAATCCAATAATAATAGATCTAGTAATAACAAATCTAAGAAGAATAAGTCTAATAATAATGAATTTAATAACAATATATCTAAAAACAATTACTCTAATAAGAATATAATAGTCTATATACTTTGCTTGTCTCTCACTAAAAGCACTGAAGGCGTTATTAAGTCCAAAATCTATTAAATCTATTAAATCCATTAAATCTATATATTTATAACGATAATAAGATTTCTTATAATTTTCATTATATCCTTCAAATCTTTAGATTTTTTACAAACATCTAACCATTTTTTCAATTCTTTAATTGCTTCCAAAGCTTAAAATCTTCGATCGAACTCTTTCATCAATTATTCCTATGACAAACAGCATTCTATTGAGATAAACCCCCTATTTCATCAAAAAGTTCGAGCCATATAATAATTATATCTCTTTAGATTTCATTCTATTGAAAAAAATGTTCTTAGTGTATTAGTTTATTGGTCATTCTGAATCAGTATTGGCATATTGATTATATACATGAGGTGTTTATACTTTTTTTCAATCAATCAATCAGTTTCCAGGTATGAAACTAATCTTAAAGTATGTATGCTAGGATATATACCTATGAAAAAGTATAAATTACTAAAGAATACCATTGTTAGAATTAAGAATAATGCAAAGATTATGGAGAGTTAAAGACTAATTTAGCATTTCTTTTTTTGTTAATACATAGTATCTTGATTTAATGTATAATCATTAACGAATCAATGAGATGATTGAAAAAATGATAATCAGATTGAGGTAATTAAGAGCGTTTAAAATTTGTAATCAGTTTTAGAATAAGCTTTACGAAAGTAACTAAATTATTAAACTAACTTAGAAGAACAAAATGAAATAACTTGCGGAAATGTATTTGAATATGGATTTGTAAGCAGAGATAAGAATGTACGAAGATTGGAAGGATAAGTATTATGAAACATACCAAAAAGTAACCACACTTTTCCCATATACAAGGGCTTTAACCAATTAAAACATTATACTATTTGAAATTTAATACAATGAACTCCAATATATTAAAGTATTATAAAGAAATATCTGAATATATTAAGTTATACTAAAATTCTATATATATTCTATTTACTACTATTATTACCTTACAATTTCCTCTTGTAGATCTGAGCAATTTCATTAAATAACCCTTTGATACTATCCCCTAAGCTTTTTTTATAGTCTTTATAAATATATTATATATTAAAAGCTTGAGGAAAAGAGGTCTCTATATTAACTATATTACTATGTGTGTAGATCATCTTGATCCCTATAAAGGGGACTAATATATCTGCCTATAATTTGTCTAATCTAGTCTGTTTGAATAACTATATTACTAATTATTTCATATAATTAATATCAATAACTTCTATTCCTTTTAATATTTCTCTATAGGAATTACTATTCTTAATTGTTTTGATTTTTTATATCACTCTATCTCAATCCTAGTATATCTTTGAACCTTTCAAATACTACTCTTCCTAAGGGCTTGATTATTTTGTCTATTATTATATCTGAAATATTGATATGATTAGTTATTATCTTTTCTTTCTCGGTAAAATCTCTTATAAAATGGTAGCATATATCAATATGCTTTGATTGCTTATATAAATACAAATTCTTAATTAAAATCATTACCCCTTAATTATTGCCTAATAATTAAACAATATCTTTGTGTATAGATATATATTCCACTTTTCCAAGATCTTTAAATATCTAAACTAATCATTTCCCTTGCTTGATAACTATTATTATTAATATATATTTGGATTCAATATTTGATATTATTATTAAACTCTATTTCTTATTAGCTCATGGTATCGATCGTTTATAAAATATAACAACTCCCCTAAAGATACTTTTCTAATTATATTAATTACTTGTTTAATCTATATCAGTAAAGACTTTCATAATATCTATTATATTGGAAATAACAATCATACTGTATATCAGAGAATATATCATATTATATTGGGGTTAGTTACTATATGACTTCATTAAGGTATATAAATCTATATATTATAATTTAATCTAAATAGTTTTATAATATTAACACTTTTTATTATACTAATTTCTAATAGATTATAAACTCCAGATTCATGTTATGTTTTGGGAAAGTATTTTATAAATACAAACCATAGTATAATTAATATTAGCTATATGTGTTTATTTACATATATTACAACAACAACTGTAATCGAAATTAGGAAACGGACTATAATTAGAAATTACACATTACATTATTACAATAACAGAAGTGGTAATAATCGCTATACGAAATATTAAAGTATCTCTAATTATTATTCAAAACTAGATTCTTATTTTTCTTTTTCTTTTAACAATTCAAAAACCCAATTTATATTTATAAATAATAGTTTTGATTCTCTTATTCCCTTTCTTTACTTTTTCGATGTAATCGATATTTGAATTTACAAAAGAAAAACTTTCTTTGATTTCTTTTTGTATTATATTGATGATAACAATATGATATAAGTAATCAATAATACTTTACAAATCGAATTCTATATAGTTGAAGGTTATTTATAGAAAACCTTGAGATATCAATCTTTGAATATAGTTTATAAAGAAGCTATAAAATCTATCTAATTTAAAATTTCAAAGGAAATATTTTACAATTTAAAAAGTTTATATTTTTCCAAATAAATTTAAAAATATTATATAATTTTGCTAAGGTTGGGCAAAATTGTGTATTCTTTTTGAATAAATTTAAAAAGAAATATAATCAATCTTCAAAGAGAGTTTTCCTTTTATCTCTTCTATTTCTTTTTGAAATCTTTATTTGCAATCCTTTTTTATTTATTTATGTATATATATATTATTTCCTTATGAACGTAGGATAATGACTTCAATTCAATTGCTACTATATCAAGCTTTGGGCGAATACGAAAGAGATTAGCTCTTTCAGTAATGTCTATATAAGACCTACTACTTTCTATACATAGCTAGCTCTTTAAACAGAATACAATATAGACATTTAGAACCTACGAAAACGTAGATACTACATCTTCTATATCCTTCTCAAACCAACAGTATTACTAATCACTTCACATAATTAGTAGCGGTAACTTCTATTCCTTTTAATATTATAGTTTATTTTATTAATAGAATGATCATTCCATATTTATTTTTTCATTTAATAGAATCGAAATCAAAAGAAAAAGAAGGTCAAATCATTTTTTCAATCTCTTTTTTTAAGAAGATCTTGAATAATAATTTCTATTAAATAACCTGATATACTATCATATATGAATATATAACCTAGATTAAATCTTATCCAACTATAAATATTAGATACTATATATGCTTGATAAGATTTAGTATGAATTGTATCCCAATTCTTTTTCTAAAATATATCTAATTCTTTATCTGATTTGTTTAAAAAGCAATCCCAAAATATTTATTTAGTTTTCCTATAGCGTGGTTTATTAATGTATGTACTATATCAATACATACACTACTTTCACCTCAATCCTCACTATTCAACTATAATATGCAATATATTAATCAATTAATATACAATCGACTTATAAAAAATCTCAAATACTTTTAACTATCAAAACTATTCAATAAAATAAAAAGCTATCTTTAAAAAGATTGTTAAGCTATATAATATTATTTATATAACCCTTATTCAAAAAATAAATGAAAACCCTTTTGTAATCAAGATTCGATTAATACAACAAAAGTTTATTAAATTAAAAAAGAATATTATTAGTTGATATAACGTGGTTTATCGTTATATAAGTCATATTATTATGTGGGCCATTTTCACCTCAATTATTGTCTCTTTACTTTAATATGCGATTTATCAACAACATATTATAGACATGATCAATAAAAAAGTATAAATCATTCTAATTATTAAAACTATTCAAAAAGATAAAAAATTAAGTATTCAGAAAACTGCTAAACTATATAATATCCTGCGTATAACGATTTAGTATAGAATAAACAGCCTTACCCCTTATACAGAATATTAATACAAAATCTATAAGATTACAGAATTAAAAGAAGAAGTAATTATTCAATATATAATTGATATGGATAATAAAGGGTTTCCGTTTAAACTCAAAAATATAGAAGATATAGCAAATTATATTCTCAAAACACAGAATGCAAAGAAGATTGGAAAGCTCTGGGCTCATTGGTTCATAAAACGTTATACAAAATTAAAGACACATTTTAATCGTGTTTATAACTTTCAAAAAGCTCTTTGCAAAGATCCTAAGCTTATTAAAGATTAGTTTCAAACAGTTTCGAATATACAAACAAAATACAATATTCTCGATTGCGATTTTTACAATTTCAACGAAACCGGCTTTATAATAGATATAATATATCCTGGAATAGTTGTAATTAATATCAAATGAAATAGTAGAAATAAGATAATTCAATTAGGTAATAAAGAATGGGCTATAGCGATTATATATAATAATAGGGAAAATAAAATTATACTCCTATTTCTAATAATTTAAGGATAAATTCATCTTTCTAATTGATATATCGAAATTGATTTCCCTATGAATTAGATTATTAAACCTATTTCTAATAGATAGACAAATAATGAGACAGATATAGAATAATTGAAATACTTTAATAAATATATTCTGAATTATAGAGAAAGCAAATATCAAATATTGGTATTGAATGGATATAAAAGCTATGAATTAATATCTTTTTAGTTATATTACAAAGCAAATGATATAATATATCTAAAGTTATTATTATATTCAAGTTATTTAACTCAATTACTCAATGTTGACTGTTTTGGTAATCTGAAATGTTCATATAGTATTCAAATTGATGGATTTATTAAGGTATATATCAATCATATTTCAAAGATTGAATTCTTAATGGCTTTTAAAGCTGTATATCAAGAATCAATCATGATTCAGAATATAAAAGCAGGGTTTCAAGGAATAGGTTTAATATCATTTAATCCTTAAATTGTATTCTCGAAATTAGATATTCGAATTTGTATATCTACTCCCTTTTCTTTCAATCCAGATTTGTGGACTTCTTAAATCCCTTACAATCCAACTAAAGCTTTCTCGTAATCAACTTTAATAAAATCTTGAATAGCTTGTTATCAATCAAGTTCTTCTACACCTATAAATATATTAAAATTGAGCTATAGAATTGCCAATTGTAATATCATTTATTTATAGTTTTGCCCGAATCGAAGATAACTACATATCAAATTTCTGGGAACTATTATTGAATTTTTCGAAATCAGGGAGAAAGGGTTTCAATCGAAAAGGAGTATAAACAGCAGGAATATAATTATTGAGAATTAGAGAATATAAAAACAAGATTTTATCCTACTAATAAATCATTTCACTATAAAGCTCTGTAATTATAAGATTTATCAAATTATAATCTATGTCTCAGAAATTAAGGTAAAAAAAAGACAACATTTTTAAATAATATCAAAAAGATCTGTATATAAACGAAAGAGCAAGAACAATATATTTAGATAAAAGTAAGTGAAGTATGTGTAAAAGCTTTATATATAAATATATACAAATATTATTCCATTTCTTATCTGGAAGAGCTTTTAATAATATAACGAACCCAATAAACGTTTAAAGATCAATCTTAGAATTAAAAACTATAGATCTAAAAAAAGCGTACTATAAAGCTATATATGCGATCGTCTCGAAGCTTAGTACTATACTAGCCCGATCGGACGCGATCACATGTATATTGTGACAATATCAATAATTAATCACAAATCAGAATATAAGATCAAGATTCCAAGAAATAGAATTAGTTTTATTCAATTATAAAGTTACACTTTCTATATTGAATATTCAAATCTATACACTTACTCCTTTTGCTTTCGATCTAGATTTATAAATCTCTCAAATCTCTTATAATCCAATTAAAACTCTTTTATAATCAATTTTAATAAAATCTTGAATAACTTATTATTAATCAAGTTCTCCTATATCTATATTTGAGATTACATTAACTTTAATTAAGAGTACAAAGAGATTTATATATAAAAAAAAATTGAAATAAAGAAAACTATATATTTCAAAAATCGAATAAAATATTAAGCAAATATTTATATACAAAAATTTTCAATCATCTTAAGAAGGAATACTTAGTAAATAAAAGATTATAGATATATTATTTTAATAAAAGATTGATATTCAAATTCAATATAGTAAACATCAAAATAAAAGGGATTCTAATAAAGAAGCATTCTTTAGTTAATATTATAGCAAATATAGAAAGATAAGTTATAATATAAGAATCTATTAAAATAATATAATAAACTTTAGATTATTAGATTCTTGATAATTTTAATTAATTGATATCACGGAGGATAGCTACGTCTTTTGGTCACTTTGAATAGAGAATAATATAAATAAGGTATAGTATGCTAGATTGACTTGAGGTATGATCATAAGGATCATACCTGCCTTATATACCCAGATCAAGCACTAGAGTCGCCTATTTATGTAATAGTGATTTACTAATATAAGGGCGTAGAGCCTTCAATGACCAAAATAGACTAGGTGTTTCAATGAGTGATGGTGGCTGAATCACGTGGGAAGAAACAGGGATTTACGTGACAATTGATTCAATGGTTGTTGAATAATATGAATTTGAAAGTATCAATTGAGGTGAAAATGGTGTATGTACTGATATAGTGTATGTACTGATAAACCACGTTAATTTTTTTTTAAATATATATACAAAATTAAGAATTTCATCTTTTCAATATATAACATAACATGGTTTATCAGTATGTATACTATATTAGTATATGTATCACTTCAAAATATATACAAAATTCATCTATATGTAATTATATACTTTCTTTATTTAACGTAATTTATCATCGAGTGGGCCACTTTCACCCCAATTCACATATTCAAACACTTATTATTCAATAATAATTAAACCAATTGATTGAAACTATTAGGAATCTAATAATCTAGAATCTATTACATTGTTTTGAAAAGTTCTTGAATTATAACCTGATTTTCCACATTTATTACAATATCTATTAGAAAATGCTTCCCTATTAGAATTTCCTTCATTTTGATGCTCATTATATTGAATCTGAATATCAATCTTTTATTAAAATAATATATCTATTGCTTCCTATCTAATAAATATTTCTTCTTAATATAATTTAATCTTTTTTGTATATCAACATTTGTTTAATACTTCATTTGCCTTTCGAAATAAATGGTTTTCTATACTCAAAAGTGTATTCTTATATACTAATCTTTTTGTACCTTTAGCTAGAATTAATACAATCTCGAATATAGGTATAGAAGAGCTTGATTAATGCCAATTTATTCGAGATTTTACTAAAATTGATTAAGAAAGGACTTCAGTTGAATTTAAGGGGTTTAAGAAATCTAAAGATTTGGATCAAAAAGGGAAGAAATAGATATATGAATTCGAATATTTATTTTCGAAAGTATAGCTTTAGAATTAAATAGTATTAATCCAGCTCCTCGGAATTCAGTTTTTATATTCTGAAAAATAATTGATTATTGATATACAGCTTTGAAAACTATAAAGAATTTAATCTTAGAGATGTAATTAATATATACCTTAATAAACCCATTAACTTGATTATTATACAAGCGTTTTAGGATACTAAAATATTTAATATTAAATGATTAAATTAAATAACTAGAATATACTGGCAGTTTTATATATATTATATCATTTGCTTTATAATATAATTAAAGAAGTATTAATTCATAGCTTTTGTATTCATTCAGCACTAATATTCGATATTTACTCTTTCTTTAATAGATAATAGGTCGGCGAAGACGAAGTCCTATCTGTACGCGGTGCCGGCTACAAACCTGAGGGTATCATTATTAAAGAAAGAGGAATTATACATCTCGATTGAATGAAATGAGAGTACTTAGAGCTAATAGGACTTATATGACAATAGAACACCTCGAGGCGGATAAACAAAATAGCTCTACAAAGTGTATGAAAATATATACAGTAACTATAAGCGAGTGAACGAGCGATTACGATATACCTATTTTAGAATAAACCGCCAAGTCGAACATATAGAAGAATAGCAAATGATCTATCTACTAAATATCCTCTAGGAGATTTTGATATAAAGGAAATATAGACTGTATAGAATACTATATATTAGATAGTATATAATAAACAATAAATAAGGAAATACTTTGGATTAATCTGATTAAATAGAAGGCTGGGTTGACAGCAGTCAGAAGGAGAAGATTTTAGAAGAATACTCGCTGGCGCTTATAGTACACTCTTCACATTTTCAATAGATTTATACTTTTCTGGATATCTGAATTTTCACTATGCAATCCATTTTTCTTTTATTCAATTAGAATAGGAAATGAAAAGCTTTTCGCAAAAGTGGGATACTCTATCCCTCATCAAGCTCACTCTCTATTCCTTGAACAATAATTAGAGCAATTGAGCTTTATATCCCTTACAATAATAATATCATTATAATAAAAGGAAGAAAAGAAGAAAGGATATTGTATAACAAAAGAGAGATTAGTTTACCTAATAAAAAAGAGCTTTTAGATTCCAAAAAGCTAACTCTATACATTTCATCAAAATGCATACAAATGCTAATACCTAGCTATTCAAATGGTATCTAATTATGCTCCCCTGATCATTAACTGTAAAGAAAAGTATACAATTAAATTTATTTATTGAATTTATTATTCTTTTCTTTAGATCAATCTCTGAGGCGATTATTTCAACTCAATGATCATAATTGTAAAGAAGCGAATAGCTTCTTTCATTAATAATAAACTATCAGATTCAGGCGATATGGAAAAAACTAGGTTTTTCCTTTAAGGTTTTATTAATATGCGCATTAGCGCTCTTCTATATTTATAACTCTTTATCCTAGCACGTCTAAATACCCTTCGGGAGGTCCAAAACAGACGTTAATTAATATAAATAAAAAAATAAAAAAATTAATAAATAATATATTTATCGAAATACTTTAATTATTCTAACCCTATTTTATTATTCATTCATTCATTAGAAATAGGTTTAATAATCTAATCTATAGGAAGATCGGTTTCGGTATATTAATTGAAAAGGTGAACTTGTCCTTAAACTATCAGAAATGGAGCTATAATTTCTCCCTCTCTATTATCATATATAATTACTATAGCCCATTCTCGATTACCTAATTATACTACTTTACCTCTATCTCATCGTTCTGCATTAGTTACAATTATTATAATATGTTAAGATTATAACTCTCTACAGGGAATGGTGGAAAGCTTAGGGTTGACTTTGAGAGTCTTTTTGAGGTTATTCACTTATATATTAACTATCTCTATATACCTTGAAGAGCTTCCAATTCTATATAATAAAAACTCTTCCTATAGGGAGAGTTTTCATTAAACCCAAATAGAACTAGCTCTCCCTATATCTTAACACTACGTAATTCATTATCTTTAACACTCCCCCTTAAATTCAATATAACAAAGTTCTTATAAAACACTGAAATAACTTTACCCAAATTAAGCAAAATTATACTGATGTTATAAATCTCTATAGTTATCTCTTTTTTTCTGTTATATCTAATATTTCTATAAATCTTTTGAATATATCTTTCGATAGCAATTTTGTTAGCCTATCCACTACCATTATATTTATCGGGATATAGCTGATATTAATCCTACCTTTCTCTTTGAAATCGCAAATATAGTGGTATGTTATATTAATATATTTTAATCTATCAATAAACTATAGATTCTTGACTAATGCTATTATTCCTTAATTATTTCCTTTTATATTGATTGTTAATCCGTTTTCAACAATAAGATATTTGTATCCCATATCTCTAAGTATCTATGCAAGTCATTAACCTTGTTTTGCTATAATAAACTAAATTATATATTCTGATTCTATAATCAATATTGATACTGAATTCTATTTTCTACTCATCCAAAATATTAATCCTTCTTTTAGTAATACGATTACTTCTGATATGCTTTTTTTATCTATGATGTTATTTGTGTAATCTATATTAGAGTATAAAACAAGGTTTCTAATTCCCCTTAATCCAAAGTATAATTTATAACTAATTATTATATATAAATATCTTATAACTCTTTATAATTGATTTATATAAAATTATACTAAATCTTTTATATATTGATTAAGTTTACTAAGATTAAAAACTATATACGGTTTTGAGTATACCATTATATATATTAGCTCTCTAATTATATAACTGTACTTATTGGGATCAATTCGTTTATCATTGTTTTTCACAAGGCGAAGAGTATTATAACCTTCAATAGAAATGGAAATTGATTTGAACAATTCTTTTATAAAATCATATTTACTCAGAACTTTTTCGAAATATTGCTTTTGGTTTATATAAAGTAATTGATTCTTCTTATCTTTAATTATTCTCATACCAAAAAGCTTTAAATTTTCTATCTCCCTCAGGTTCTTAGTATTGAATATAGAGGTAAATCGATTGTTAAACTAAGTGATTTCATTCAGGTTTTATACTGTAATAGGAAAATCATTTATATAGAGTAAAACCATAATACCCTGTTTGGAGTGAGTAAATAAATATAGATCAGCAAGACTTTAAAAAAACTCTTATTATAATATATACTTTTTAATCGGTTTATTCCAATTCTGGGCTATCTACTTCAGGCTATATAGGCTGCATAAAACCTCAAAAATATGGCCGGGTTTCACTTAAACCCCTTTTAATACAGAAAGGAATATTTTCTTTTTTAGTTTCGCTTCTGTAAATACATTCTTGATATTAAAATAGTATACCTCTAGATCCTACAATACTATTATTGATAGAAATGATTTTATTATCACTGATTGAATTGTAGGAGCGAATGTATCAAAGTAATTGATATCATATTTTTGTGTAAACCCTCTAGTAACCAATCGAGTTTTGAATCAATTCAACAAGTTATTGAGATTCAGCTTGGTAGTAAACATTTATTTCGTATTGATTAGGTTAGTAATATTATTATTAAACATCTATTTCCATGTATTGTTTTTCTCTGATTTATTAAATTCTCAATTAATTGCCTTTTACTATTATTCTTCATAAACAGGATTATGAATCACTTCTTCGTGGGTTTTTGGGATTGAAATATCTTTAGCTATAGTATTTATAATAATCATCTCAGAGATAAAAGTATATTCATTTATATATTTCTTGGAGAAATTCTTTTTAGGTTCCAACTCAACAATAATAGTTAGAAATGTATACAATCTCTTTACTTCTTGAAAGTCTATTGTGTCCTTATATTCTCAAATTCTTTTTTATGTTATTAATCCCGCTGGGGAATCAATATCCATTTTGTTTTACCCAATTTCTAGTTTTGCTATAGAGAGAATGATTACTTGTAATAATAAGAGTAATTAAGTTTCTTTATAATTAAAAATCTCAGTACTTTATTTCCCTTCTATTGTTTAAATATTGATATTGGCTTTTCATATAGCTCTAGGGATATTGATACTCTTATTGCTAGGGATTTTATGACTAATTTCAATCCCACTTTTTATATTTACTTTAGCTATTGTTTTTTTCTAGGTTGTTCAATAGGGTGTTGATTTGGTAGTATATTCTTTATTCTCTGATTTTCTGTAAAATCTTTATTCAATATCGCGTTTTGTAATCTTAAATCAATCTTTTCTTTTAATAAATCTTTGAAGAATGTATAGTTATTAGTCTTGATAATTGTATATCTATTTGGTGTATATATCCATAATTGTTTTGTTGTATACTTGTTGTATTCTACAAACACTTTGATTCGAGCTTAATCAGTTAGCTTATTTTATCATGTTTCATTTAGGTGTAAAAATAGATTGATGTAAGAATAATATTTGAATCCTTATGTTTTGATATAATTAATTAATGGTATATTTTCTGTTTATGCTTTGTAAGGTAATATTCACTTTCTTTTTACTAATATATTGATATTATACTATTAACTATCTAGAATCTCATTATATCTTTATTTAACTTCAAAATCGTTAATCTAAGGTTTAGTATAAATCCTATTTCGAGTGTACATATCTGATTCCACTATATAATCCCAAAATTCTATAGGTATCATAAAATCCTTTAATATTATATGTATATTTATTTGGGTTTTCTAGATTGTTTATTCTATAATTTCATTTTGATTCGATATGTATATACAAATCAATTATTTCTATACTCCTAATTTATCTTATTACTTCTATAATATCTTTTCGATCTCTAGTACATTATGAATTCTTATAACTCCTATTAGGAAATCATTTTCTCTTTTTATTATAACTCTTCACTTTTCAAGTTTAGATATGATATCACTTTTCTTTTCCAAATAGATTATTTAGATCTTTTTTATCCAGTTATTAATGATTTCTACGAAATATTGTTTTTTCCGAAAGGATACTGGAAATGGATTTGTAATATTGAGGAAAATAAAAGCTAATAATCTCTTTTTATACTTTGATAAAATGTTGCTATAATACTTTTTCATCTTAATAACTATATAAACTTTATATAGCTCTAAATCTATTAGCAATTTGATATCCTTTTTGAATATTATTACTAAATATAATTTATTTAGAACTCTATATCCCATATATTCAAACCTTTGATATCATAATTAATAGTATTTCAATCGATTTCTTCTCTAAACTTCCATTTGATTTATCTTGATTTCGTTATATACAATATCTTTAACTTTTATAGGAACTTTTTGTTTAATAACTAAGAAAACAATTTCTAGGTTATTATTTGAAAAAGTATTAGAAATAATATAAATGCTATGGAAATTGTCTGAAGATAATATAATTTTTCCTTTTTTATAAAAATATATTCTTTTATTATTAAATATTCCTTTTGTATTAAAATATTCATAAAAGGATCTTGTAGATAATAGGCTTACGTTTAATTCTGATATATAAAAAGCTTTCAATCTATACTCTGTTTTGTTTTATTTGATGATTATTATTCTGTATTTCTTTGTAATTAGTTCTTCCCCTCCAACTTTTATTTTGCAAGATTTAAAGAATTGTTTTATACTAAATAGAAGATAAAATTGATCAATTATATACAATAAGTAATTGGTATCCACGATTCATTCTTTAGTGCGATTATAGAATAAAATGTATACAAACTCATTTGGGTAGTTATATAGTTTATCTTCATTGGAAACATTTGTAGTAATAAAACCTCAATCTCTTGCAGATCTGAATAAGATCGGATCTGATGAATGCTTGTGATTGTGTTAATTCAAGGATGTATCATTCTTTAATATTGATCAAAATAATTATTTGATTCAATTATTCTTAATATATACTTGAATAACTGTTTTATATAAGCATTCTCAAGCAATATAATTAGTTTTGTTATAAAGGAAACAATCTTTAGATTTATTAGAGCTATAAAAACATTGGTTTTGATTATAGTTTTAATGGCGAAAGTAATTATTATGCTGTCTATTATCTTAAATAGTAATTATAGTTATATTTGTATCTCCATTTATATCCACTATTTTGTTGGTGGCTTTCTTTAATACTAAAGATTTATTTATAGTTTGGATTTTATCGAATTTCTTTTCAAAATCGAGATTTTGAATATCAATGGCTTTGATAATCATATTGAAGTGATTTAGAAGTTCTTGAATAAAGAAGCCGAGAGTTATATTTTTTATCAAAAAATCCTTTTACTTAGGTTTGGCTTTGATAATCTCTTTCTATATTATACAGATTTTTATCTATCCTTTTTTAGTAATAGTATTATTCTTAAGTTTTATATTATAAACCAAATAAATTTATTTCGTATTTCTCCTATTATTATTCACTAATACTTTTGAATAAACTTTGTTTACTTACTATTGAAATCGGGGATATCTTCAATAAGTTTGTTATCAATCTCATTGATATATTGAATTACAAAAAGCTTTATATCAGTCTGGCTTTTTTTCATCTATAGAATTATATTATTAAACTAATCCGTATTTCTATAATACACTTTGTGTATATTTATATTATAATTAATTATATATTCCTAATCCTTTTGTATAATATATAACCTTACTATCTTAAATCATTATCAAAAGTTCTTTCGACTGAAAATTAGAATCTTGAGCAATTTGACTATATCATCTATTATCATTTTGAAAGATTAGAATAACTTTGTTTTGTTTAAACAAAGTTATTTGTAATAAGAATTTCTTTATTGGTTTGATGAAAAAAGGTTTGTTTTAAGCTTTCGCTATATATTTAATATATTGTAAAAAGTCTTTGCTATAACTCTTTTCTATTTGGCCTTTATCATCTCGTTAGTACTATATAGACCTCTATCTCCTTGCTTTTATATAGATCTCTGCTTTTCCATTATATATAGACCTCTGTCTTTATATTGTTAACCTTTTTGATCAACAAATCTAATCTAGGACAAACCTGGGCTTATAACCTGTGAAGATTATGATTCTCTATAAGAAATAATAAGAAGCTTAGAATTGACTTTGAAAACCTTTTTGAGATTATTCACTTATATTATAATTATTTCTATAACATGGTTCATCACCGAGTGGATCATATCACCGAGTGGATCACTTTCACCTCAAATATTTATATCTTATTTCAATACGCGTTTTATTAATCAATTATTATACAATCAAATAATAATGAAGCTCGAATACTCTTGGTCATTGAGGCTATTCAAAAAGATAAAAAACTCAGTATTCGATGATTTGCCAAGCTATATAATATACTATATACGATACTATATCATCGAATAAAAGGTATTACTCCTCACATCGAATCTCCACCAAATAGTAGTAATCTATCGAAATTAGAAGAGGAGATCATCATTCAATATATAATTGATATGAATATAAAAGGTTTTGCGCCTAAATATAAAAGGGTGGAAGATATAGCAAATCATATTCTTAAAACAAGAAAAGCGAAAAGAATCGGGAAGCAATAAGCATATCGATTCGTAAAATACAATAAAGAGTTGAGAATACGGTTTAAATGTATTTATGACTTTCAAAGGGCTTTCTACAAAGATCCCAAGCTTATTGGAGATTGGTTTCGACTTATATCGAATATGCGAGAGAAATTCGGTATTCTCGATTGCGATTTATGAAATTTCAACGAAACAGGCTTTATAATGGGTATTATAAATACTGATATAGTTATTACTAGCTCTAAGAGATCTGATAGAAGTAAAGCTATACAGCCAGATAATCGAGAATGAGCGACAGCGATTATATGTGGAAATAGTAAAAAAGAAATTATACCCCTATTTCTAATGATTCAAGAATAGATGCATTTTTCCAACTGGTATACGGAAATTGATCTTCCTAGAGATTGAGCTATTAAACCTACAAGCAATGGGTGGACAAATAATAAAACAGTATTAGAATGGTTGAAACACTTCAATAAATATACAAGAAATCGAACTAAAGGCAAATATAGAATACTAGTACTGGATAGGCATAAGAGCTATGAATCAATAGAATTCCAGAACTATTGCAAGGAGAATAATATTAAATATATATGTTTACTATTGCATTCAAGTCATTTAATTCAATCTTTTGATATTGGATATTTTAGCATTTTAAAAAGAGAGTATAATATTTAAATTGAAGGTTTTATAAGGGCACATATTAATTATATCTCAAAGGTCGAATTCTTCATAGCTTTCAAAGCTGCATATTAATAGTCAATTATGAATCAGAATATAAAAGCTGGGTTTCGAGAAACTGAATTGATTTCATTTGATCCTGAAGCAATGCTTTCTAAATTAGATATTCGAATCTATATGTTTACTCCCCCCCCTTTCGACTCTGATATCTGGATCTCTCAAACTCCTTATAATCCTATAGAAACTTTTTCTCAATCAATATTAATTAAATCTTGAATAACTTATTATTAATTAAACTCTTCTATATCTTTATTTGATATTATACTAATTCTAGTTAAAGATACAAAGAGATTAGTATATGAGAATACACTTTTAAGTATAGAAAACCATATACTTCGGAAAGCTAATAAAACATTAAGCCGACATCGATATACAAAAAAAACTCAATTATATTATAGAGGAGTACTCATTGGACAAAAAGCTTTAGATATATTATTTGAGTAAGAGATTGATATTCAGATTCGATGCAATAAGCATCAAAATAAGGGGAATTCTAATGAGGAGGCATCTTCTAGTCGATATTATAATAAATATGGAAAAACAGGTTATGATACAAGAATCTATCAAATTGATATAATAGATTCTAGATTATTAGATTATTAATAGCTTTAATTAATTGAATTAATGGTTGTTGAATAATATGAATTTGAATGTGTCAATTGAGGTGAAAGTGATCCACTCGGTGATATGATCCACTCGGTGATGAACCACGTTATATCTTAAAGGGCTTCCAATTCTATGTAATGAAAACTCTCCCCATGGGAAGAGTTTTTACTAGGCCCGAATAGGACTAGCTCTCCCTGTATCTTGGCGCCACGTGATCCACTATCTTTAACATAATACTTATAATCCCTATTATAAAGCCTGTTTCATCGAAATTGTAAAAATCGTAGTCAAAAATACTATATTTTGCTTGCATTCCTATTACTATTTAAAACCAATTCTCCAAAAGCTTAGAATTTTTACAAAGAACTTTTTGAAAGTTATAAATATAATTAAAACATATCTTTAATTCTATATAACACTTTATAAATCAATAATTCTAAAGCTTTCTAACTTTCTTAATATCTCTTGATTCGAGAATATAATTCGCTTTATCTTTCATATTCTTGATTTTAGGTAAAAAAACTTTTCGATTTATATTAAGTATATATCCAATAATCACTTTTTTTTTCAATTCTATAATCTCATAATAATTCACTTATCTTTCTAAATGTGGAGTTAAATTATTCATTCTATGGTTAATTATTGTATAAGATATATTATATAGTTGAGCAGCCTTTCAAATGCTTAGTTTTTTGTCTTTTTGAAAACTTTTAATAGCTAAAAGTAAATATACTTCTTTGTTTATAGATTGTATAATCAATAATTAATAAAATACATGTTGAATATAAAGAGTGTGAATTGGGGTGAAAGTGGCCCACTCGGTGATATAGCCCACTCGGTGATAAATTACGTTATCGATATAATTTAAATTTTTAAATATTATGATTATCTATATAAATGATATAAGTTTTTACTTAATTATCAAAAATTTGAATTTATATAATAGTTATTATAAAAATGGTATTTTTATAACAAAAACTGTAACAGTTTCGATTCTTTTTGAAATATAATAAAAATATTTATGATTTTTGATTATCTAACGTGATTCATCACCGAGTGGATCATATCACCGAATGGATCACTTCAAAATCACACCACATTCGAGGTTATATTAATATTCATATTTTAATAATAAATCAATATTTTTTTAAAAAGAAAAAAGATTTAATGATAAGAAAAATATATATAATCAAAAATTATATATATTTTTATTATATTTTAAAAACAATTTAAACTGTCACAACTTTCGTTACAAGAACACTATTTTCATGATAACTCTCATACTAGTTCAGATTTTCAAAAGCTAATTAGATTTTTATAATCTTTATATATTTAAATATTATATATCAAATTTTTGAAAATTATATCAATTAATAAAGAAAGTATACAATCACACATAAACGAATTTTTATATATTTTGAAGTAATGCATTCGGTGATATAATCCACTCAGTGATGAATCACGTTATATATTTTTATTATTAAATCTTTTTCCTTTGAAAAAAATATTGATTAACTATTAAAATATGAATATTAAGAAAAGGTCAATTTTAGTGAATTTTGAAGTGGTGCATATACTAAGATAGTGTATGTATTGATAAACCATGTTATATCTTTTTATATAATCCTATAATTATTTATATTTTATTTAACTATAAAACAATACTTCATTGTTTTTTAGTTTAATGAATATAATCTAATACAAATTGAAGTTAAATATATTAATTCTTTTTTGATACAAAAGATTTCCAAAAAAATAATATAATATTCATACCCTACCCTATATAAAACAGATCGAATAGCAAATTCCCCTACTCCTCAAATTAATATAAAAGCAATTTTCCAATATAGTATATTCCTATTTATCTTTGATTTGCTTATAAATTGAATAAGTTAATCAATTTGATTGATAATCAAAATAGAAGATTAACCAGAACATTTTTGAGAAGTTGCTTGTGTTTTAATAGTATAATAAATCTGTTGATATATCAGATTTACTTTTTCTTCAAAAAAGAAAGATCGAATCTCTTCATTTTTTATATTAGTATAATATGAAATATATACTTCGATTTATTACTCTTTAATTATCTCTTGATATTCAAATATATAAAGCAATAGCAATATAATAGGTGGTAGTGTAGATTTAATATTTGAGGATATCGATAACCAATTAAATGATAATAGATTAGCTTTTTTCATTTCAATTAATTCGAATATTAAATTCTTTCAATATATTTATTGTAAGAAAATAATGAAAACAAGATTTTTTGTAATAATTCCTAAAAATGCTTTTTAGAATTGATTTAAAACAGGTTTTTAAAAGCAGTATCAGAACAGAGTGAATCAATCAATTGAATCAATTTATTTCAATATCTCAGCTAAGTATAGAGTCAATTAGCATTTTACACGACTTACTCATATAACCACTATATAAGGTTTATCTGACTTCGATACTTTTCAATATTAGAACTTGAATTACTAGGTATCCATATATATCAAATGGGAAAAGTAAAAAAAATGTAAATAAGAATATGAGTAAGGTTATAAATAAGAATATCTTCAAGATTATCCTGAAGATTGTCCTAAGATATTTATTTAAAGATAACATTTATAACTGAAGCTAATTGGCTCCGAAAGGCATAGATGGTCAACATATGAATATCAAAGTTTAAAGTTTGGTTGAAATCAATAAACTATGAATGAAAGACTTAGAAAATGAAACGGAAAGAAACAAAACTATTCCTTGAAACAAGAGCTTTTTAATTTATACATAAATCTTATGTAGAAAGGATGTCAATCATCCAAGAAGTCAATTGTTTGAAGAATCGAGTTGAATGGAATTAAACTTTTAAAGTTTCAGGTATTCAAGAAGAAGAATGAACAATTCTAATCGAATCAAATATAGGATATAGAATAAGAGAGACCGGGGCAATTGAATTTCTAGTTATATGAATAGAATTCTAGGATTATAGGAATCCATAAATCGTACGAGATTGGACAGATTGAATAGATTTGTTATCGAAGTTTCCGATCAGATTTATCTCACTTGAACAAATACACAGGCAGACCACCCTTTCAAAAAGCCTTAGATTTTTGAACAGCTTTAGCATTCCGATTCAGAACAAAGTAGAAACCTTTTTAAAACTCAGCCTTTCAAAATCTACATATTACACAAAAGGTAATTCATTTGTTCAAAATCACACAAAAACTCTTTCAATGTAATTATTTCAATCTATATTTTTAATATAATGAGATCTATCTTCTTAGATCTCTATTATAGGATAATATTTATAAGAGCATAGATTTAATAGTCGAAGTTACTAGCTCATTAAATCTTAATTTGTAATCTACATCTGTTACTTTTATGATAAATGAATAGGCTGCTAATATATAAAGGTATCATCAATAATTTCTTAATAAACAAATCAATATTAAAGTCAAAAAAATAAAAATTTAGATTCATTATAAATAAAATGAAAATTATATGTCTTGTATATAATATCTACTTTTGATTGTACAGAATCTTTCTCGATCTATATATACTTTATCTTTACTACTCTTTAGTTTATCAACTGTATCATATAAACCTTTTCTCTTATTTTTATATGTTTATTTATTTGACTTCCAGATCTAAAATAATTATAACTCCAAATATGATCTTAAAAATTTCAGATACTATCATAAATACAAATATTTATCATAATTAAGTAACATCTTTTTCTCACTCAAAATCTTATATTGTTTAATAATTCTTATAGCATATCATTGGTTTATTAATATTCCTTCAATCAAAGATATGTTTTTTATGTGGAAAAGATTTCTTTCGCAATAATCAAGTTATTTTCCAAGTTTTTATTTCCAAAAGTAAACTTTTTTGTTATTGATCATCATCTTTTATAAATGTTAATAAATAAATACGTTTGTCTTTATGTCAGGGCTCAGTAGTAGGGAATATGCCAGAAATACACCAAATAGATGAGTAAAGGATTATATAAGAATATATTGAAATCTAATTAAGACTAATCTTATATTCTAATCAATCCAGAGTATATCCAACCCCTTATATCTTATTCTATTCTAATATTGATATCATAAATCTCTATTAATATATCCCTACATTAAACTATAAACTTTAGACTTGCTATAAACCAAGCCTATAATCCTTAGATTTAAGATTTACTATTATCAACTTTCCAACTAAACACCGAGGCTCCGACCCTTGGCGTCCCCAGGGTTTATCCGCGTGACTAATGGTGTTCTGCAGTGACACTTTACAATTATTTTGGATTCAAATAAGTCTATATTTGTCAATTTGAATAAGAATATAATTGTATCAAATATAGATTGATTTATAGAAATGAGGAATAATTATATATTAAAATCAAAATATAAAATCCAATTATAATATTATATTTCTTCCTACTATTGAAAAATCCAAACTAGATAAATGATTTTTGAATATCGAACTAATAAAGAATGAGGAGGCTTATGATTAGATGGAATACAATAATATAGAACTATTTACTCAAATGATAAAAAAGATCACATGTAAAGAACTCTTTTTTATCATTATATTTCAAACAATATCACTCTAAAAAAGTATTAATTCTTCGATAAAACTTCCGATATTATATAAAAGAATTGTTATTCATTTATTTTTGACTTTATTGTTATTAAAAGAGATATCTTCTCTTGCCTTTCATTATTTTTCTTCGATAATAAGTTTAAAACTAATCACTTATTTTTCAATTAAATACAACACTCGCTTGAAAATTCAATTCTGAGTAGAGGTTTAACAGAATGGATATTACCAAAATATGAAAGTTTCATTTAATAGATACTCTAAAATACACTTTTTTAATCAATTTCTAGTATCATTCGTTATATACATATGTTAGCTTACTATTGGTTTGAGAAGAATACAGATGACGTAGAACCTAGAATATAGGCTCTGATTATCTATATATATTCTGTCTAATAAGCTAGGTAACAGAATAGCACTTATATAAGGGCTATTGAAAGAGCTAGCCTTCGCTTTTGCTTGAATAAGACTACAAAGGCCTTTGATTCGAATCTATGTTCACACAATTACAGATTTTAAAGTCTATAGTTTTATATATTTCAAATTTAAGATTCAAGCTCAAACTATTTTTAAAGAAGTCATTTTATTATGATAATAACAGTTGTGAATATTTACATCATTGGTTATAATTCGAACTTCTAATTAGTTCTTAGTAAATAATTTCAAACTATTCAATAAATTATTATTTTCTGTCAAAACATTTGACTACGATTTTTGTGTTTATCGTTTCTCTCAAACACATTCAATATATTAAGTTTCTATTGAATATTACTATTTCTAAAGTAACCTTAAAATTTCAGTATTCTGAATTCACTATTATTATTTATCAATCGAGATATATATAGAGAGTTTCGATCAAAGTTCGAATTGTTCGAATTGTTTCAATATATCAATTTCTTATACCAAAAATATTCGAATCTATTTGAAATAAATATTCTTTGAAAATGGGAATTAGAATATTATTTAATTCTAATATTAGAGTGAAGACAATAAGAACATTATAAATTAGTTCGAACTTATTATAGTTTAAACAGATATCTATCTTATGAATTCTATGTTTGAGTTCTATTTTTATATAACTTTATATATATAGCTTATTATTCTATAAGATTTAATTATATATATCAGAATAAAAGTTTAGATTCAACATTGCATAGAATGTTAATTTGAGAAAACAATTGAATGAATCTAATAGATTCTATTTCATAAATATTGTAGTTCTTTATAATAAATCTCAATCTTTTTCTAGTTATAAACGAGAACTAATGTAAACACAAATTTATTTAAAGTATTAAACTATATAGTATATTAAATTCAAGCATCTTTTCTGATCTACTATTCATTAGACAATGTATATGAATGATCTCTTATTCTTTTAATAATACTAAATTTCTATTAGTTTTTTCGTCTTTTTTAAAGACTTAAATAATGTTCATAATCTAAAAGATATTTAAGATTTTGAAAAATAAAAGTTATACACTAAATTAGTTTCTAATACATTACATAAACTTAGTATTATTAATACTATTAATATAGAAATCACCATTAATTTTATTTATATTTATTATCTTTAAAATATTTGTTTTATAAATTATTATTGTTCCTAGTTTTGTATTCTTTTTCTTAATTGCTTTAAGATTTGATAATCAACAATTTAATTTTATTTTATTCGAATGAATTTTTATTCTCAATATCAAGACTCATGTAAATATATAAATTCAGTTTATGCTCTTCTTTTACAATATTATTATTGAAACACATGAGTTAAACGTGACATAATATCATGTCACGTTTTACTTCATATATATGCTAACTACTCTAATTTTTGGCTACCTCTGTTTTGGGCTATCCTATTACACCAAAAACGGCTTTTTTGATTTATTAATATTTTTATTAAATGTAGTGAATTTGCAGATCGATAATAGTAATACGTCAAGTTTTTTGAATTTTAGCATTTTTCTATAGCGATTTTGATGTCTGTATGTGATTCCTATATAAATCTATAAATTAATGTTTTGAAACTTCAGATCTCTATTCAGAAAAATTCTATCTGTAAATAAAAAGTTTTCTTTGATGTTTTTGGTAGTGAACGGTGACTCAAAGCAGGGGTGGCCAGAAAGTAGGGTACTTGAACTATACTGTATGCGTAAATGAAATTAAATACATGTAGATTAGTATTCCCCTTTTGTATAAAGAGGACAGATAGATTTATAATAGGTATCTTTTTACTTCATATATCTTATATAACTATATATCTAGTAATGGAAATTAACAAAACTTCGAATCAACAAATCAACTTATACACCACATCAACTTTATAATTTCAATTAAAAAATAACTGAAAATATTTAATGAAGTATAACTTTATCTTGAATAAGAAAATTAGAACACTAAGATTACTAAATACTTTCTTAATTTAGCTTTATAATTTAATATAACGTGGTTTATTAGTATGTAAATTATATCAATATATACACCACTTCAAAATATATACAAAATTCATCTATATATAACTATGTGCTTTCTTTATATATCAATACAATGTAATTTTTTTCTAAATATTATAATTATCTATATAAATAATATGAATTTTGATTAATCATCAGAAATTCGATTTCATATAACGATTATTATAAACATAGTATTCTTATAACGAAATTCATAACAGTTCCAAATGTTTTTGAAATATAATGAAAATATTTATAGTTTTTAATTATCTATATTTTTCTTTCTAAAAGGATATCAATTGATCATTAAAATATGAATATCAAAAAAATATCAATTTTAATAAAATTTAAAGTAATGTACATACTGATATAGTATATATACTAATAAACCACGTTATAGTATCGTCATATTCTTTCTATTCTATAATATTTTATAATAACTGATGATTTAATTAAAACAAACTCAATCAAAATTCAAAAGTTTCATATATTATACTAAGTCTTGAATGAGCCTAAGAAATCAGATGATCAGTTTCATTCAAAATATTAGAAAATAACTGACAATAAAGTTCTATTCCATCTTATAATCTCTTTTTATTCATAATTATATTCTAAAGCTTTTTGGTACTTCTATTGATATTATATAAGTATCTAATTATATCATATTATTCAGAATTCGTTGAAAGATATAATATAAATTAAAGTGATTATATTATTCAACATTCTATAAATAAGGAAGGCTTCTTAATATGTATATCAAGGGTGGAACTTTGATAATAATTTTCTTCTCTCGGCGATTAGTCATAATAAGTTCTTGTATATCTATTATAATGATTTATAATCGTTTAATAACCTAACATATGTATTTTAGAACATGTTTTATGACTGAAAATTTATTAATTAAAAAAAGTACAGATGCCTTATATATGTATTCAATATATAAATATAAATTGAAAATATTAAATCAATTAATAAGATAATATTCCTTAAAATTTATCAAACAAATTAAAAGAAAATTAATAAGATTTTCTTCTATATTGATAAGTCATTATTTTGAAAAAAAATGAAAAAAAAAGGAAAAAAAAAGCAAAAAAAAGACAATTGATCGAAACACTTGAATTGAAGTTTTGAAGTTTTTGAAGGATCGAGCTTTTTTCCAAATGTTTTTGATTGTTTTGAAGAGTTCGAGAGTATGATAAGAGATAAAAAACTTGTTCTTTAGATTTATATAGGTTTTACCTTTCAATAGAGATTTAGGAGATTTAGAAATTGGTTTCTTAGATTTTAGGCTTAATGGCGCTGTCGGCGCCTCTATTTGGGACAAAGAGGAGAGATAAGCGAAGTGTATAGACTATAAGATTTATCATTGTTAGATTTATCACTATTAAACCTACTGTTATTAAATTTCAATTGTTGAAAGCATTTAAATTTTCAATTAAAAAATCAATATTATGCTATGGATCATGCTTTAATACTATACATTTAGTATTTTGATAATACCATTATCATTGAGACTTTGAATTTTGAATACTGTAGATTTAAATGTTAAAACTTTCAATTTTAAACGTCATAGATTTTAGCCTAAGTTTATAGATTATAGTAGTCATACAATTCAAATAGTATAAGAGTAAACTCATAGTAATTTAAGTGATGTGAGAGTGGATAAGTTCACTTTTAATAGTACCAGAATAATATACCTAAAAATACAATCAAATTAATAAAGTAAATTTTTGAGTGTATGATTTAAGAATGGAAAACGTATCAAGTAAGGTCGAAAAAGATAGATTGTTTTCTGAATTAATATATTCTTAGTTGTATACTCTTTATTTCAACAACAATCATTTATGAAAGGAAAATAGTCAATTGAAAAATGAGTTCGATTATGAATTTTTTTGAGGACGAAAGAATCGAAGAGAAAGATCAAATATCTCGAATAGCACTAGAACTTGTGAGATACAACATGAATAGCTAGGAAACTCAAGTCTAACATATGATTGTATCTATTAATTTAACAAAAAACAATTAGATTATTCAAATTTCTTGGGTCTTTTGAATTTCTTAAATTTCTTAGATTTCTTAGATTTCTTAGGTTTCTTCTACTCCTTTCGTTTCATATTTCTGTAGTCTTTTCTTTCCGTTACTAATATTGTCAACAATATATCCATATAATAATCGTAATCCAATAAAAACATAACAAAGTTAGAAGCTAGCTCTCAAACCTCTAATCTTCATTATACTCCGGCTTATCCTTTTTATTATCAAGTATTTGTTATAATAGTATAGAAGCTTAGTATTACTTTATATTACTCTTATTCATTCTATTCCCTATCCTTATTCATATTTCAACAAGCTATTTCTTGATTCTTTAACCCTAAAAAGAATAGGAGGATAATAGATTAATATTTTTTTATGATTATTTTCAATATTATTCAGAATTGAAATTTATGTTATTTTACATAACCTTTGACATGTTAAATTTTTAAAGGATTTCTGTTATTTCCATTAGAATTTTGAAGTTATTGAATAATCTAATTCGAGTTTTCAACAATAAAGCTAATAACAATGGAGTCGAATACAATATAATAGTTTATATATTCCATTTTTAATTTGAATCAAAATGATCAAAACATTTGTAAATTTCAAAATTCAAAAATTTCAAAAGTCTAAGAAATTCAAATTTTTTAATAATTTAACAAATCTAAAAAATCTAAATAATTTAAGAAATCTAAGAAATTAAAAAAATTTAATTCCTTTTAGAAATATCAAAATGTTTCAAATTTTATAATAATAACTCTAATATACAAATTCGTTATCTTAATTTTTAATTCGAATAAAAATACTAATAATATAATTCAATGTAAAATCCGATCAATCTAATAACTCTATTAGTAGTAAATTCATAATCGATTGAGTCTATATAGTTCTAATTGTATAAAAAAAAAAAAAAAAAAAAAAA
>PQXI01000350.1:0-26862 GCA_004786145.1 Botrytis paeoniae | reverse complement strand
GCTAATCCTATTCGGGTCTAGTGGAAACTCTCCCCACAGGAAGAGTTTTCACTACATAGAATTGGAAGCCCTTCAAGGTATATAGAGATAGAGAATATATGAGTGAATAACCTCAAAAAGGCTCTCAAAGTCAACCCTAAGCTTCTTACTATTCCCTATAGAGAGTTATAATCTTAACAGATTATAAGCCCGGGTTTGCCTTGGGTTAGATTTATTAGTCAAAAAGGTTAACAATACAAAGATAGAGGTCTATATACAACGAAAAGGCAAAAGTCTATATAAAAGCGAGGAGACAGAGATCTACATAGTGCTAATGAAACGGTAGAAACTAAACAAAAAAGAGTTGTAATAGAAACTCCTTATAATACATTAAATATATAACAAAAGCTTAAAACAAATCTGTTTTCACTAAACTAACAAAGAAATTCCTGTTACAAACAACTTTGCTCAAATGAGACAAAATTATTTTAATCTTTCAAAATGATAACGGATGATGTAGTCAAATTACCTAAGATCTTAATTCTCGATTGAAAAAACTTTTGATAATGGTTCAAGATAGTAAGATTATATATTATACAGAAGGATTGGGAATATATAATCGATTATAATATGAACGTATATAAAGTATACTATAGAGATACAGATCAGCTTAACAATATGATTCTGTAGATGAAAAAGAGTCAGACTGGTGTAGAGCTTTTTGTGATTTAATATATCAACGAGATTGATAACAAACTTATTGAAGATATCCCTGAATTCAATAGCAAGTGAGTAAAGCTTATTCAAAAGTATTAGTGAGTAATAGCAGGAGAATTGTAAAATAAGTTTATTTGATTTACAATATAGAAGCTTAAGAATAATACTATTACTAAAAAAGAATGAATAAAGATTTGCATAATACAAAAAGAGATTATCAAAGCCGAACCCAAATAAAAGGATTTTCTAACAAAAGATATAATTCTCGGCTTCTTTATTCAAGGACTTCCAGATTGCTTCAATATAATCATCGAAGCTATTAATACTCAAAATCTTGATTTTGAGGAGAAGTTCGATAAGATCTAAACTATAGATGAATCTGTAGCATTAAAGAAAATCGCTAATAAAATAGTGGATATAAATAAAAATACAAATATGATTATAATTGTTATTCAAGATAATAGATAGTATAATGATTGCTTTCGCTATTGAAGCCATAATTAGAACTAGCGTTTTCATAGTTTTAATAAATCCAAAGATTGTTTTTTCTATAACAAAGCTGATTATATTATTCAAAAATGTCTATATAAAATAGCTATCTAAGTATACATCAAGAACAATTTAATCAAATAATCATTCCAATCAATATCAAAGAATAATACATTCTCGAACTAATATAATCACAAGTATTCATTAGACCCGACTTTATTCAGATCTATAAGAAATCAAGGTTTTGTTGTTATAAATATTTCTAATGAAGATGAACTATATGACTACCCGGGTGAGTTTGTATATATTTTATTTTATGATTGTACTAAAAAATGAATCGCGGATATTAATTATTCATTACATATAACTAATTAATTTCATCTTCTATCTAGTATAAAATAGCTCTCGAAACCTCGCAAAATAAAAATTGGAGGGGGAGAACTGATTGCAAAGGAATACAGAATAATAGTTATTAAATGGAATAAAATAGAATATAAATTAAAAGCTCTCTATATACTAAAATTAAATATAAGTCTATTATCTGTAAGATTCTTTTACAAATACTTTAATGTAAAAGGAGTGTTTAATGATAAAAGAATATATTTCCATAAAAAAGGAAAAATTATACTATCTGTAGACAATTTCCATGGCATTTATATAATCCCTAATAATCTTTCAAATGATAATTCAGAAATTGCCTTCCCAGCTATTGAAAAAAAAGTTCCCATAAAAATTGAAAACATTATATACAACAAAATCAAGATAAATCAAATGGAAGTTCAGAGGAGAAATCAATTAAAACACTATTGGCTATAGCATCGAAGGTTTAGACATATGAGATATAGAGTTCTGAGCAAACTACACCTAATAACAATACTCGAAAAGGATATCAAATTACTAACAGATCTAGAATCATATAAAGTTTACATAGCTACTAAGATAAAGAAGTATTACAACAACATTTTATCAAAATATAAAAAGAGATTATTAACTTTTATTTCCTTTAATATTATAAATCCATTCTCAATGTCTCTTCAAAAAAAACGATATTTTGTAGAAATCATTAATAACTAGATACAGAAGATCTAAGTGATCTGTTTGGAAAAGAAAAGTGATATTATATCTGAGTTCGAGAAATAAAGAGTTATAGTGGAAAGGGAAAGTGATTTTCTAATAAAAGCCATAAAAACTAATAATATATTAAAGATCGAAAAGATATTACAGGAGTAACAAAATAAATTAGGAGCATAAAGGCAATCGACTTATATATATATATCGAATCAAAACGGAATTATAGAACAAGCAATTCAGACAATCTAAACAAATATACATGTGATATTAAAGGACTTTATAATACCTATAGAATTTTGGGATTATATAATGGAATCAAATATATATACTCAAAACAGGATCTATACTAGACTCTGGATTAACGATTTCGAAGTTAAGTAAAGATATAGTGAGATTCTAAATGATTAACAATGTAATATTAGTATGCTAGCAAAGAAAAAGCGAATATCACCTCACAAAGTATAAATAGGAAATATACTATTAATCAACTATATCAAAATATAGGAATTCAAATACTATTTTTATATTAATCCATCTTTATACTCAAACGGAACACGACAAAACAAGCTAACTGATCGAGCTCGAATCGGAGTATTTATAGGATACAACAAATATATAACAAAATAGTTGTAGATATATACATTAAATAGATATATAGTCATTAAGACTAATAACTATACATTCTTTAAAGATTCATTAGGAGGAAAGATCGATTTAAGATTGCGAAGTATAATATTAAATGAGGATTTTGTAGAAGATCAAGAAACAGAGAATATACTATTAGATCGATATTCTATTAGATAATCTAGAAAAGAAGTAACAGCTGAAGTAAATGTAGAACGTGGGATTGAGATCAGCTATAAGATCCCTAGTAATAAGAATATCAATACCCCTGGAGCTATATACAAAGCTAATATCAATACTCAGTGTTACGAGAGCTGCCTCTAGGGTCACGTGGAAGTGTCTAGAGATCTCTCGAGGTGGTTTAGACTAAACTTCAAATAGGAATTCAATAAGATTATAATTAATTACAATTCTCATAACTATAATAATAAAACTAATAATTATTCTTGAACATAAAGCTCTACATTGTAATGAAATTTCATTTCTTATATAGATCTTTGTTCTCTATAGAACCTGGGGTTCTATCTTCTATTGAAGTTTTTAGGAGCTCTGACTCCTAGGAGTCCTGGGTTCTGAAAACTCCATCACGTGATACTTATCAGGTGACAATTTTATTACTATTGTAATACTATCCCCTTTTTAGAATAATACTTATCCCAAGTATTATATTAATGATTTCCCTACCTTACTATATAACCTTAATAAATATAGTTCTTCTATTATACCTATTACCACTAATCCTACTAATCACTTAACGGTTCGCAAATATAAGAAACAAATCCTTTTTGCTCAGGCTATTGAATTCAGTAATATTGAAATGAATTTATACTCTTATTATCATTTAGATAGATATCATTATATTAAAAATTTGTTTTGTTCTGATTGTTTTTATTGCTCTGAATATATATATATACATTCTTCTTGTAATATTAAATTTCCTTTATTCAAAGATTAGGATTGCAAAGTTTCTTAGAAAGATAATTAAAGTGCTTTAGATCATTAAGAGAAACATCTTCATTTAGAGGAGGAAAAAGCTATGGCGAAAATTCTTCGTTTTAGAAAACAACAAAAGTTGTTGCACAAGCGGTGTTAGCATATGGCCAATTGTGGCCTTAAATATCTGGATAAGCTAAATGCTTTAAAGGAGAAAGAAAGATTGGAAAAGGAATGTATAGAAAAGGAAAGTATAAATACAGTGTCTATACCTACTTCTAGTTCTTTTTCCTTCGACTTCTTTGACTCTTCGCTGCCTTCGCTATCTGATGCTAAGCTTGAGGCTTTATTGGCAGATATAGGTACTTCAAATGAAATGCCTATAATTTCTCAGGGCAGCTGAGATTTTCCTTAAGTTCTTATATGTTTTTTGAATATAGATAGTCTAATCATTTGATCAAATATTTAATCTTGTTTTTAATATATTTATAATTTAATATTATTTCAATATTATATATAGCTTCTGAGTTAACTAATTCGATTTCTGTAAATAGTGTATTAGATGCTTCTAATAGTATTAATTTGAGTAAGGATATATAAAATACTAAATGGATATTTATTATATCTGATAATTTTAATCAATAATTAACGATTTTTATTATCTTATTAATCTTAAATAATCCTAGTTTCCTATAATCAAGTTTATTGCTTAGTCTTTTGATTTCAATATTTTGTTATAGCAAATAAACTTTATCCCTCTCTTTAAGCATAGATTTCATACTATATTTCGTATTATAGTATACTACTGTTCTGAATAATATAAATCTTAGATCAAAAGCAAACTGCTCTTACAAATCTTTCAATTGTTCGACTTATATTATTACTAATTCAGTATTAACTTTTTATAGTATTAATATCTGATATACTCTAGGATTAAACTTAAAGTTAGCGTATACTGATATTATCTTTATGGTTTCTGTTTTCGATATATTATATACGAATTATATTATAGATAATAGTTCTATTTAATTGTTTTATTGATAATTTATATAGCATTTAAGATATACTTTTATTATCTGATTGGTTCTCTCTATTTAACCATCTGTTTATGAGTGGAAAGATATTAATAGCTTTCTCTTAATACTCATAAGTATTAATAAGGTAGTCCAGAATTTCGAGGTAAAAAGCTTGTCTTGATTCGAGATTATCTTATCTAGTATTTTGTATATACTTACTATATTCCTTAGGAATATATATACTAGTTGCTTAGCATCTTATATTTCCTTGAATGATATTATATAAGCAAATTTCGTTAGTCTGTTTACTATATTGAATATCGTGTTGTACTCGATTCCTGTAGTAGGATCTTTTGATAGTGGTAGTTTGACTACAAAGTCCTATGTGATAGACTTCCATGATTGAGAAGACATATTTAGGGTCTGGAGCTGACTATATGAAGTATATCGTAATGATTTGTTCTATATACAAATATTACAATTTCCAATAACTTCTTTAACTATTATTTTCATTTGTAGGAAGTAACTGATTTTCTATATTCTTGTAAATGTTCTTATAATTCCTTAGTGTCCGTGTGCCAGCAATTTATATTATTCCATCACGAATTCCTTGATTATTTGACTTGAAATGTATATTTTTCTATGAAAGTATATAGTCTCGTTTTCTATTGTAAATCCTAGTTCTATTGTTTTGTATATATATATAGCTATAGTATTCTTGTCATAATGTGATTGGATTTTGATTCTGAGATGATTGTTTTCTAATATATGTGTAGCTGTGAGTTATAATATATTGTAAACCAGTGATTTGTCTTCTTTCTTGAATATAGTATATGATTCGTATAACTTATTCTCTTGATATTCTGGTTTTCGGTTGAGAGCGTTGGCCCTAGCGTTTTCTGATCCTTTAACATATAAAATTTTAAAATTATAATTGGCTATGGTCTCTAACCATCTAATCTGTCGTCTATTTAACTGCTTTGTTATAATAAAGTAAACCAAGTTTTTATAATCCGTATATACCTATACTATATATTTTGATCCTTTCAAATAAACTCACTATTCTCTAAATACATCGACTATCGCCAGTAATTCTTTGTCATATATTTCGTAGTTCAATTCAGCTGGTAATAGTTTTCGAAAGTAAAATACAATTGATTGTTATTTCTCATTTTGACCTGATTGGCTCAAAACTATCTCTATAACAAAATCTAAAGAGTTTGTTTCCACTATGATTTACTTCTCGGGATCGAATGTTAACAGTATTGGCTTCTTTACTACTGCTTGTTTGAATGTATCAAATGACTCTTATATCTTAGTAATCCATTCGAAACTTTCTTGATTCTTTTTGGTTAGATTGATTAAGGATGTTGTAATCCCTAAATAATCTTTAATAAACTTTTTGTAAAAGTTGACAAATCCTAGAAAGGACTATAATTCTTTAATTGTATTTGGCTGCTTTTACTCAAACACTGTTTTGACCTTATCTTTACTTATCTTGAGTTTTTAGCTTAATATAATGAATTCTAAGAATTCTATTTCCTTGATGTAGAATTCATATTTGCTTGGTTTATACAGCAAATCGGCTTTGGCTAAACTCTCAAGAATGTTATTGATATCTTTGATATATTGGATCTTGTTGTTCGAATATATTAGAATATTGTTCAAGTAGTATATATAATAAGTGTTCAAGTATTGTAATAATATATTGTTTATAAGTCTTATAAAAGTAGCTGGTGTATTAGTTAGCTCAAATAGTATAACTTGATATTCGTATAGCCTGTATCTTGTCTTAAAAACAGTTTTCCATTTCTTGCCTTCCTTTATTCTAATCAAGTGATACCCGTTTTATAGATCCATCTTGGTGAATATTGTAGCTCCACTTAATCGATCTCTTAA
Organism: Botrytis paeoniae; assembly: GCA_004786145.1. Lineage (NCBI taxonomy): Eukaryota > Fungi > Ascomycota > Leotiomycetes > Helotiales > Sclerotiniaceae > Botrytis > Botrytis paeoniae. The sequence continues at coordinate 20,134 of PQXI01000350.1, read as the reverse complement.
TTCCGTAGTTAATGGAAGTGGATATCGATCCTTCTTGGTAAGTATATTGAGCTTTCTATAGTCTACAACTAATCTCTTAGTATTATCTTTCTTAGATACCCATATAGTTGAACTTACCACTTGAAATGTGGATTCCCTGATCTATTTCTTAGCCAAATTGTTATTGATATATTCTTTGAGCATTTTCAGCTTATCAACTGATATTAAATAAATTGGGGTATATATAAGCATCTTGTCTTCCTCCAATATTATTTTATAATTCTATAACTTATATTTTAACAAAGCCTTATGAGTCCCTGGTTCTTTAAGTACATATTTGTATTTCTTGTACTGTTCTGGTATCATAGGCTCTTCTGCCTTGATTGCGATTTCCTGTCGTATTATTGGCTTCTATATTTATAAAGAAGGTGTACTAGCCTTCGCTCTTAATAGAGGACTCTAAACTAGATGTTTTATATCGCTGGGGTTGTTCGTATTCAACTCTCCTTAATATATATTACATCTCGTAAACATTTTAAATATATTGTTATAATCATTCTTATATTAATCAAATATTACTGTTTCTTGTAACCAATTTATTCTAGGATTATGTACCTTCAATTATAGCATTCCTAAGATGATCTGTTATTAGCCCAATGACACAACATTAAGCTATATAACCTCCGAATGTTAGATTATATTCATTCGTATTAATTGTGTCTCCTATGAAACGTTCCTGTTAGATCCTGTTAGCTATCCGTCAATTAACTATAATTGATAGGGGTTTTGTTTTCTTTGGAGTAGGACTTCTAAGTACTTTGTAGCTTCTAGTGCAATAAAATTTCCTATAGCCCCTGAATCTATTATGACTTACTATATTTATCCATTTATTTTAATTTTGCAATATATTTGTCCTACTTGTTCTATAGCATTTAGCTATAGTATAATTTGCTTATTCTTGTTATTCTGAATAATCTCATTAACAAATGTTATATATCGAGGTTCTTTCTCTTCTAGATAGACAATACTTGTTCCTAATCTAGCTCTATCATTAAGTAAATCCCTTTATAGGATATATCAATAATTCCCTTAAATGATTTTTATTATTGTATCTACAACTGGTGGTGGTATTATAGTCTGAGCCTGGATCTAGTATTCTTCTCTCATTCTTCTATATAAAAATAGAATCTGATTCTTATTTCTTTTAGATGTGTAGTAATAAAATACTTCTTATAGCTCTTTTTTATTTAATTACTAAAGATAATCAGTATTGATTCTTTCTACAAATAATGTATTTGTAGTAATTCCAAATTATAGAATTTAATGCTGATTGATATACCGAACCTTATACGATTCGCTTCTTTCAGCGTTTGTTACACTAAGGTCCTTATTCATAATTCCTTTATCCGTATCTCTGAATTTCCAGATATAACAGTTTCATTGATCAATTTCCCGAATAAACCATAATTCTCCTAACTATAGATTTCTGTTTACCCATGAGAGACATTCGACCTCTTTTTCTTCTTCAAGCTCTTCTTTATAAGCTGGTAGTGGTGTGACTAGCCCTATTACACTAATAGCATACAATTGTGGTATAAAGGTGACATTAAATTAGCCCTTGTTGAACTTATTCTTAAAGTTACTCTTCTTATCCTCTGTTTTCTTACTTTGATATTCTGCTGCCCAATACCCTACTTTTCTATATTCAAAGTATAAGTTATTCTTTCATCTTCGTTTCTTCTCTAAATCATTATTCCCGTTTTTATAATGTGTAGCGTTGAGTTCCATAAGGTCTTTATATCTTTGTGGATTGTAATATGATCTACCCTTATTCTTATAATAACACTCTTACTTTTGATTTTCCTAAGGTTTATATAATTTCTAGCTTTATTAGTATCGATAGAAACAATCATCTGATTCAATAGAGTTCTGAATTAGATTATTCAAATCTGTATTCTCAGCGGATTTTTCTAATTCTAATCTGACTTCTAGTTTGAGTTCTTTATAATAATAATTCATAATAACGATTTCATTTCATTTGATTGTTTCAATATATTTTCGAAACTCTATAGTATACTTTAATACTAATTCTATTTACTTGAGGTTGAAGATCTTATCTTTTGTTATCTCTAATTCATTGGAATTTCCGAAGATTCTATAAATCTCTATTTTAAATCCTTCAAAACTATTAAAGATTGTTTGAGTGGATTATATACGATCCTTATCGTTATGTTCGAAATAGTTGTGTAAATATGGTTGAATCTATTTAATTACTTCTCCTTGAAGATATAATGTAGCTTATATACTTTTGGATTCTTTGGTAGTGAATTTATCCTGATTAAATCGAAAATAGATCTTAAGTTATAAAAGGAAAGTATCGAGTTCTTATCGACTATCTTGGTATTTGTTTGGTAAGGCGATCTTAAGGGTTTCATTGATAGTGATCTCCTTTGGAGTGTCGATTATCTCGATATCGTTAGTGTCTTTTGTGGACTGATCTGTGGAGGTATTTCTAAATGTCATATTAGTGATTGGTTATCGAATCAATATTTGAAGTAGAAATAATACTCAAAGTGTTATAGGAGCTACCTCTAAGGTTATATGGAAGTATTTAGAGATTTCTTGAGATGATTTAGATTAGACTTCAAGTAGGAATTTAATAAGATTATAATTAGTTGTAATTCTTATAACTATAGTAATGAAACTAATAATTGTTCTTAAGTATAAAGCTCTATATTGTAATGAAATTTCATTCTTTATATAGATCTTCGTTCTCTATAGAACCCGGGGTTCTATCTTCTATTGAAGTTCTTAGGAGCTCTGGGTCCTGAAAACTCCATCACGTGACACTCGTCAGGTGACGATTCTGTTACCATTGTAACACTCAGACAGCAAAAGAGGAATAAAGTATTGAGATCCCTAACTATAAAGAAACTCAATTACTCTCATTATTATAAGTAGTTATTCCCTCTATAATGAAACCAGAAATTGGGCAAGACAAAATGGATATTGATTCCCTAGTGGAACCAATGATATAGAAAATAATTCGAAAGCGCGAGGACATAGTAGACTTTCGAGAAACAAAGAGATTATATATACTCCTAATTATTATTGCTAAATTAAAGTCTAAAAAGAACTTCTTCAAGGAATATATAAACAAATATATCTTTATCTCTGAGATAATTATTATAAGTATTATAGCTAAAGATATTCTAATCCCAAAGATCTATAAAAAAGCGATTTACGATTTTATTTATGAAGAACAATAGTAAGAGGTAATCAATTAAGAAATTAGTGAATTAGAGAAAAATAATATATGGAAATAGATGTTTGATAATGGTATTATTAACCTAGTTAGTATGAAATGAGTGTTTATTATCAAGCTGAATCTCGATGGCTTGTTGAATCGATTTAAAACTCGATTGATCACTAGAGGTTTCATACAAAAATATAGTATCGATTACTTCGATACATTTGCTCCTATAGTTCAATTAGTGATAATAAGATTATTTCTATCAATAGTAGCATTACAGGACCTAGAGGTATACTATTTCGATATCAAGAATACATTTACGAAAGCGAAACTGAAAAAGAAAATATTCCTTTCCGTGCCAAAAGGGGTTCGAGTGAAACCTGGTTATATTCTCAAGGTTTTACGTAGTCTATATAGCCTGAAACAAACAGCCCGGGATTGGAACAAACTAATTAAAAAGTATATATTATAATAAGAGTTTTCTCAAAGTCTTACTAATTCATATTTATTTACCTACTCCAAATAAGATATTATAGTTTTATTCTATATAGATAATCTTTCTATTACAGTACAAAACCTAAATGAAATCATTTGGTTTAATAACCAACTTATCTCTATATTCAACATTAAGAATCTAAAGGAAATAGAAAACTCAAAGCTTTTTAGTATAAGAATAATTAGAGATAGAAAGAATCGATCACTTTATATAGATCAAAAGCAATATCTCAAGAAAGTCCTAAATAGATATAGTTTCACAAAAGAGTTATCCAAACCAATTTCCACTCCAATTAAAGGCTACAATACCCTTCGCCCTGCGAAAAACGATAATAAACGAACCAATCCTAACAAGTACAGTTGTATAATCGGAGAACTAATATATACAATAGTATACTCAAAACCGAATATAGCTTTTAGTTTTAGTAAGCTTAATCAATATATGAAAAATCCAGCACAATTTCATATAAATCAATTATAAAGAGTTATAAGATATTTATATATAACAATTAGTTACAAGCTACGCTTTGAACCAGAGGGAGTCAGAAACCTTATTTTATACTCTGATATAGATTACACAAATAACATTATAGATAGAAAAAGCACATCAGGAATAATTGTATTACTAGAAGGAAAACCAATATTCTGAATAAATAGAAAATAGAATTCGATATCAACATCGACTACAGAATCAGAATACATAGCCCAGTCCATCGCAGTGAAACAAGGTCAATGGCTTATACAAATACTTAGAAATATAAGATACAAATATCTTGTTACTAAAAACAAATTAATAATTAATATAAAAGAGAATAATCAAGGAGTAATAGTATTAGTTAAGAACCCACAACTCACTGACAGGTCAAAATATATTAATATAGCATACTACTACATTCACGATCTTAAAGAGAAAAACAGAATCAATATTAGCTACATCCCGATAAATATAATAATAGCGGATGGGCTAACAAAACCGCTATTAAAAGATATATTCAAAAGGTTTATAGAAATATTAGATATAACGGAAGAAAAGAGGTAACCATAGAGATTTACAACACCAATATAACTTTGCTTAATTTAAGCAAAGTTATCTCAGCATTCTATAAGAACCCTATCACATTGAATCCAAGGGGAAGTGTTGAAGATAGTGGTTTACGTGGCGTCAAGATACAGGGAGAGCTAATCCTATTCAGATCTAATAAAAACTCTCCCCACGGGAAGAGTTTTCACTATATAGAATTGGAAGCCCTTCAAGGTATATAGAGATAGAGAATATACGAGTGAATAACCTTAAAAAGGCCCTCAAAGTCAACCCTAAGCTTTCTATCATTCCCTATAGAGAGTCATAATCTTAACAGAATTTTATATTGAAATCTAATTCATTAATTATAACCGATTGCCTTAGAGAACTATAGAAACAGATATAATTAATTCTTAGAATCTAAAACTACTAAACTCTAATCTATAAAAAGCTCTCTATATATACCTTTCGAACCCTTTAATAAAGCGATTTCAGAGTTATTTATATTAAATCCTAATACCCCTAATTTATTATACTAAATATTAGAAATATATAATATATACCATGTAACATATCACGTATAATATGGCATATGTATATATATATATATCTTCCACTTCCAGATGGCCGGATCTGGATGTGTATTGACAGTACATCGGTCATCTGGGGTGTACGCGGAAGCGCGCCGCCCACAATGCAATGAACTTTCCATAAATACTATAAGGCAATGAAACAACTTGATATCAGAATGAAATGATCACCTGGCCACATAGAGATCGAAGGCAATAAGGAAACAGACCGCCTAGCAAACGCAGGCGCAGTTGGATCTATGGACCAGGCGATCGACAAGCTACCAATAATTAGCGATATCCGGACGATTGTTTGCCAGAAGCATCAATACATAGAAACTGACTAGTAAGAAGAGATAAATACCTCTCTATCTACTAATTACAAAGATTGATCTCCTAGATATAACACAAATGAGTCAAAGGAATTAACTTTGCCAAAAGTAGTCCTGTATCAACTATTAGCTATAAAAACAGGTCATAGCAATTTCGCTATTTACCATTAGAGATTCGATTATCAAAACAATAAGCTGAATTATTCATACAATAGTACAAAAGAATCATATCACTTCTTCAAATGCATAACAAACAACCTCAAGTGCTTGGATTGGCCCCTTGCTCCTATAGAGATACACTCTAATAAACAAGCAATTATATATATCAAGAAACTCTTATATACATCTAACAAACTTACTCAACTAATCACAAACTCAGAATTCTATACTCAGATCTGTCCTAATTACTAGAGAACCTCGGGAAAAAGAATCACCCTTTCAATAAAACACCTACCCCCCTACACTTATCACTTAATTAATTACTTCAACTCACTCCACCTCTAAAAACCGTAAAACACAATTCAATATATAATACAAGAGCTACAACACTTAACTAATCACACAGCAATTCACCCCCGTTTCCCCCCCAAAATTAAGGGATCAAAGCTTACAACAAGCTTATCCATCCGGGAACCAAGCTCTACCCTAACAATAACCCAAATCAGATATACCCTTCTGGAAACAAAAGCGAATCGTATCCGTAGAAAAGCGAACAGCCCCTAATATTAAAACTAAATTGTTAAATTCAATCGCGACGATCATACTGCTTAAATAGTTCCTTATCTTAGCACATCTAAATACTCTTAGGGAGGTCCAGAACAGACGTTAATTAATATAAATAAAAATAAATAAAATATATCTTCCACTTTGTAGTCTAGATCCTTAATCTAATAAGTCAATCTACATAGTCAATAATACATACAACCACTGTCCTACCACTCTTATTTTAACACTAAATTAACTAAATCTGATGCAGAGCGAACGGATCATCAAACTATCGATTATCACTATGTAATCAATCTCTTAATATGAGTGACTGTTAAAATAAGAGTAGTAGGACAGTGGTTGTATGTATTATTGACTATGTAGATTGACTTATTAGATTAAGGATCTAGACTACAAAGTGGAAGATATATATATATATACACATGTCATATTATACGTGATATGTCACGTGGTACATATCGTATATTTCCAACAGTGACTTCGTTACAAAAACTATTCGAAAAAGTTTTTTACAGAATTTTTAATATTAGTATACTTCTTAGAAAAGATTTTGAAATAGATTTTAAAATTAGAATAATAATGTCAGGGTTCAGTAGTAGGGAATATATCGAGAAGGTACCGGGGAATGAGTAAGAGGTTATGTAATAGTCTATTTGGGATTCTAATCAAAACTAATCTCATGCTCTGATTAATCCAGAACATATCCGGTTCTTTATATCTTCCTTTTCTATAGTTCTAATATTATATACTTATATAACCTTTTCCTTTATTCTGAATCACTATAAACTTATTGTAAGCCAAGCCTATCGTTCGAGGATTTAAGGTTTACTATTTCCTACTTCTTGGGTTGCGTACATCCCATATCCTTGGTAATCCCGAAGTAGTCCTGAATGACTAATAGTGTCCTGCGTTGACACAGTATCTCCCTCTATGTCTTCGTTCCAAAGGCGCTTATTCCGATCTCTATTCTTTGTTTCTTAAATCAGACTTGCTATAGAGTAGTGGCTGATATCATTTCAATCCTAATGATACAAGGATATTGTCGTTGCGTTTACTGTAGTACGTTTTTGTTGATAGAGATCAGTAGTAGTATTACTGGAGTCACGCATTGTTATTACAGTAGCTTCTTATGATATGATAATCAGGCTTCCTTTGTTTATATTTTCCTTTATTGTTACTAGACATATAGGTATAGAATAACTATATATAAAATACCCCTTTTTACTCTTCTCTTTCCTTTTCTCTATATCCCCATCATGATTAACGCAAATGATATCGATCTGCTCAATATCCTGAAGCCTATTACAGCCGGGAATCTTCCGGTTTGTAACTACTACTTACGCTATATAAAACGTTTTTTCTTGGCCTCTAATCATATATGTATGCCTGGTCCGGGTGTTACAACGGATTAGTAACAGGCTGTAGAATCACTAACTTATAGGCTATAATGGTATTATAGGCCTCAGTGATTCAGCTGTAGTATACCGGGGGACACTAGGCACCCAAGGAAAGCCTCAGGCATATATATAGCATTAGTCATAGGATACCCTAGGAATCTAGAACATAGTTCCCAGGACAGTAGATCCTAGGAAAGATAAAACACAATAAGCAAAAAGGCTTCACTAGGATTAGTAATATCCCAGGGGATTAGCCCCAAAACAAAAGAATAAGCTAGAATACTAAGAGTCATAGAATTAGTATTCTGTGATGAATAGCTCAGGAACGATAGCGCTCTAAGAGTAACCGGCTATCCCAGCTGTTTAAATAAAACAAAGATCTATATAAGGGAATGAGTTTCATTACAATATAAAGCTTTATGCTCAAAAACAATCATTAATTTCATTACTATAGTTATAAGAATTACAATCAGTTACAATCTTATTAAATTCCTACTTGAAGTCTAGTCTAAACCACCTCGAGAGATCTCTAGATACTTCCACGTGACCCTAGAGGCAGCTCCCGTAACACCGGGTCACGTCTGTACCTATTATATTGGGTAGAAAGCTACTTATAAGAAAGTATAATTTCCACTTCTTTTTTACTCTTAGTTATTTTACTTCGACTAACCATCTGACTACCCCTAGTACAGATCCCTCTATCTCTAGTATACTATATTTGCAACATTGTACTTACTACTAATATATTCAACAACTGATTGAACATGGATAGCTTTTTGCCTGTATGTTCTACGAACCCTGCTAATATTGATTCGCATATAGTGTATCAAAGCCTTTAGGAACTAGCCCAGCTCACTAATCCCCGAAGTAACAATCGCCCTGTCTTAATATCCGCTAATCGATATTTACCCAAGCGTTTCAATGATGACTAGAGATTCCCTGCAGCTTGTTCTATCGAATACCGGGAACTTTATATAGTTTTCTAGGATTTTCTTCGCGAACTTCGAATTGTAGCTACTCCGGCCCAAGCTGTGGGAAAAGACGTTATCGCTTTTGAAACTACTCTATTGGATTGTATGAATACTCTTACTCATAAATTACGAGTTCAAAATACTTGGTTGAGATGGAATATAGGTTTTCTCTTTTTTCCCAGCGATTCTCCTGATCTCTTTACTAATCTTGTATTTCTTAATCTAATATACCTCACGATGATAAATCTTTCTTTGCCTATAAAGCTTTGTCTTATTTCATTAAGGAATAAGTTCTTATATCTAGTATTCTTAATCTTTCTTATTAGAAAACTTATATTTTCTCGGCCTTCCCTTCTTACATTTAACGGGTATAGGGTTATCCCGATTATATTCTTGATTATATTCTTTTAGAATTTCTTTTGCATTTTTTAGGTTTAGGAATATTGATAATCATATATTATAGTCTTTGGGCCACCCCCGCTACTTTATTAGGTATTCGTTTCCTGATTTCCTTTTTCTATAGGCGATGATTTTTTTCATTTCCTATTCCTATAGTTCTTTTTCCTTCAACTCTGAGTATTCTCCGATAGGATAGCTAGACGATTCCCTATTCTTTAGTACTCTATACTTCTCCAATAGTAATACATAGAATATATTGTATAGTTTTTTGTATAAACTAGGCAATTCTAGCTTATATACATACTCTCCCTTAATATCCAATATCTTGAATGACCTAATTATATATGAGCTTAATTTCTTCTTTATGTTCTTCCCCTCTTGGGTCTCTCCAGTCTTGATCCGGATATTCTTTATTGACAATAATACTCAATCTCTTATAATGAAATGCATTTGCTTATGTTTCTTGTTATAATATCTTTATTACTCTTTTTGTATCTTATCCTATAGTATCCCAAGATCCTTCTGGAGTTTCTTTAATGTTTCTATTCTTTGTTTCGTATTTGGTATCTCCCCCAATGAATCCATGGCCTTAGGATTCTAGGGTAGTTTCGGGTTATATCCGTAATATAAGAAAAATGGAGAACAATTCGAGCTCGAGTGAATTAAATTGTTATATATAAATTCTGCTATAAATAATTTCGATTCCCAATTTTTTTGTTTTGTACTAATGTATGCCCTAAGGTAATATTCTAGTGTTTAATTCTATCTCTTTATTTATTCATCTATTTATGAATGGAATACAATACTAAGCCAATACTTCACCTTGAGATAAAAACAAAAGGTTAATCAAAAGTTATTAATGAACATTATTCCTTTATCCAATACAATTCCCTTGGGAATACTAAGTTTGAAAAAAACTTCGGACTATATTAGGAATACTAGCTTAATAATATCAATTATTTTATAGCATAATATATATCTTACTATCTTCATTAGTTGGTCTACTACTATTAAAATATTATTGAAGGGTTGCTTCTTGTTTTTCACATTTTCTATAGACAATAGCCCTATCACAAAATCCATAGAGATTTCGGCCCATAGCCGGGTTAGCTGTGGCAGGCTACCTAATTCCCCATACAGTTTGTGCCTCCTGGATTTGTGTCTCTAGCAGGAATCACATTCTTCCATATACTTTACAGTATCTTCCTATAGATTACTCCAAGTATAATTTCGCTTTAATAATTCAATAGTTTTATCTCTTCCGAAATAACCTGTCAATGGGTCGTTATAATATAGCTAGAGCAGCTCTGCTTTCAATATAATATCCCTAGAAATTAGAATTTGATTATTTATATATAGTATACTGTTAAGATTATAACTCTCTACAAGGAATAATAGGAAGCTTAGGGTTGACTTTGAGAGCCTTTTTGAGGTTATTCATTCATATATTCTCTATCTCTATATACCTTGAAGGGCTTCTAATTCTATATAATAAAAACTCTTCCTGTGGGGAGAGTTTTTATTAGATCTGAATAGGATTAGCTCTCCCTGTATCTTGGCGCCACGTGAACTACTATCTTCAATACTCCCCCTTGAATTCAACGTGATAGGGTTCTTATAGAATACTAAGATAATTTTGTTCAAATTGAGCAAAGTTATACTAGTATTATAAATCTCTATAATTATCTTTTTTTTTCTATTATGCCTAATATTTCTACAAACCTTTTGAATATATCTTTCGATAGCGGTTTTGTTAGCCCATCCACTATTATTGTGTTTGTTGGGATGTAGCTGATATTGATTCTGTTTTTCTCTTTGAGATTATGAATATAGTGGTATACTATATCAATATGTTTTGATCTGTTAATGAATTGTAGATTTTTAATTAATGTTATTACTTCTTGATTATTCTTTTTTATATCGATTGTTAATTCGTTTTTAATAACAAGATATCTATATCCTATATCTCTAAATATCTATGCAAACTATTAACCTTATTTCGCTACAATGAACTGGGCTATGTATTTTGATTTTGTAATCAATATTAATATCGAATTCTGTTTTCTATTTATCCAGAATATTAATCCTCCTTTTAATAATATGATTATTTCTGATATACTTTTTCTATCTATAATGTTACTTGTATAATCTGCATCAGAGTATAGAATAAGGTTTCTAATCCTTCTAATCTAAAGCACAGCTTGTAGCTAATTGTTGTACATAAATATCTTATAACTCTTTATAATTGATTCATATGAAATTATACTAAATCTTTTATATATTAACTAAGCTTATTAAAACTAAAAACTATATCCGGTTTTGAGTATATTATTGTATATATTAGCTCTCCAATTATATAACTATACTTATTAGAATTAATTCATTCATTATTATCTTTTATAGGGTAAAGAGTATTGTAGTCTTCAATTGGAGTAGAAATTGATTTGAACAACTCTTTTATAAAATTGTATCTATTTAGGACTTTCTTGAGATATTACTCTTAGTCTATATAAAGTGATAGATTCTTTCTATCTCTAATCATTCTCATACCAAGAAGCTTTGAGTTTTCTATCTCCCCCAGGTTCTTAGTATTGAATATAGAGATAAGTTGATTACTAAACCAAGTGATTTCATTCAGGTTTTATACTGCAATAGGAAGATTATCTACATAGAGTAAAACCATAATACCCCGTTCGGAGTGAGTGAATAAATATGGATCAGTAAGACTCTGAGAAAACCCTCATTGTAACATATACTTTTTAATTAGTTTGTTCCAATCCCAGGCTGTCTGCTTTAGACCATATAGGCTGTGTAAAACCTCGAGAACATAGCCGGGTTTTACTTGAACCTCTTTTAACGCGGAGAGGAATATTTTCTCTTTCAGTTTTGCTTTTGTAAATGTATTCTTGATATCGAAATAGTATACCTTTAGGTCCTGCAATACTACTATTGATAGAAATGATTTTATTATCACTGATTAAATTATAGGAGCGAATGTATTGAAGTAATCGATGCTATATTTTTGTATAAAACCTTTAGCAATCAATCGAGCCTTAAATCGATTCAACAAGCCATCAAGATTCAGCTTGATAGTGAATATTTATTTCATATTAACTAGGTTAGTAATACTATTATCAAACGTCTATTTCTATATATTGTTTTTCTTCAATTCACTAATTTCTCGATTGATTGTCTTTTGCCATTGTTCTCTATAAACAGGATTGTGAATCGCTTCTTTATAAATCTTTGAGATTAGAATATCTTTAGCTATAGCACTTATAATAATCATTTCAGAGATAAAGACATATTCACTTATATATTCCTTAAAGAAGTTCTTTTCAGGCTCCAATTCAGTAATAATAGTTAGAAGTGCACACAATCTCTTTGTTTTTCGAAAATCTACTATATCCTTACACTCTCGAATTCTTTTCCATATCATTAATCCCGTCAGGGAATCAATATTCATTTTGTCTTGCCCAGTTTCTAGTTTTATTATAGGGGGAATAACTACTCATAATAATAAGAATAATTGAGTTTCTTTATAATTAGAGATCTTAATACTTTATTCCCTTTTTACTACCTGAATGTTGATATTAGCTTCATATATAACTCTAGGGGTATTAATACTCTCATTGTTAAAGATCTCATAGCTGATTTCAATCCTACTTTTTATGTTTGCTTTAACTATTGCTTCTTTTTTAGGTTGTTCAACAGGGCATTGATTTGATAATACATTCTCTATTTCTTAACCTTCTACAAAATCCCTATTCGATATCGTGTTTTGCAATTTTAAGTTAATCTTTCCTTTTAGTAAATCTTTGAAGAATATACAATTACTAGTTTTAATAACTATATATCTATCTAATGTATATATCTACAATTATTTTGTTATATACTTATTATATCCTACAAACACTCCGATTCGAGCTTGGTTAGTTAGCTTGTCTTATTGTGTTTCATTTGGGTACAAAAATGAATCAATATAAGAATAGCATTTGAATTCTCATACCTTGATATAGTCAATCGATAATATATTTCCTATCCATACTTTGTAAAATGATATTCGCTTTTTCTTTACTAGTATACTAATATTACATTATTAATCACCTAGAATCTCACCACATCTTTACTTGACTTCGAAATCATCAACTCAGAGTCTAATACAGATCCTGTTTCGAATATACATATCTAATTCCACTATATAATCTCAAAATTCTATAAATATTATAAAGTCCTTTAACATTATACACACATTTATTTGGATTATCTGGATTACTTGTTTTATAATTCCATTTTGATTTGATATATATATATAAATCGATTACCTCTATACTCCTAATTTGTTTTGCTATTCCTATAATATCTTTTCGATTTTTAATGTATTATCAATTCTTATAGCTTCTATTAAGAAACCACTTTCCCTTTCCACTATAACTCTCTACTTCTCAAACTCAGATATAATATCATTTTTCTTTTCCAAACAGATTACTCAGATTTTCTGTATCTAGCTATTAATGATTTCTACAAAATATCGTTTTTTTCAAAGGGATACTAAGAATAAACCTGTGATATCAAGGGAGATAAAAGTTAATAATCTTTTTTTATACTCTAATAAGATATTACTATAATGCTTCTTCATCTTAATAACTATACAAACTTCATATGGTTCTAGATCTGTTAGCAACTTGATATTCTTTTCAAATATTGTTATCAAATATAGTTTACTTAGAACTCTATATCCCATATATCCAAACCTTTGATATTACAGTCAATAGTATTTCAATCGATTTCTCCTCTAAACTTCCATTTGATTTGTTTTGCTTTTGTTATATATAATATCTTCAACTTTTGTGGAAACTTCTTCTTTAATAGCTGGGAAGGCAATTTCTGGATTATCATTTGAAAGATTATTAGGAATCATATAAATGCTATGGAAATTGTCTACAGATAGTATAATTTTTCCTTCTTTATGGAAATACATTCTTTTATTATTAAACGCTTCTTTTGTATTAAAGTACTTGTAAAAGGATCTTGCAGATAATAGGCTTATATTTAATCCTGGTACATAGAAAGCTTTCAATCTATACTCTGTTTTGTTCTATTTGATAACTACTATCCCGTATTCCTTTGCAATCAGTTTTTCTCTTTCAACTTTTATCTTGCAAGGTTTCGAAAGCTATTTTATACTAGATAGAAGATAGAATTGATTAGTTATATACAATGAACAACCAATATCCGCGATTTATTTTCTAGTACAATCATAGAATGAAATATATACAAACTCATTTGGATAGTTATATAATTCATCTTCATCAAAAACATCTACAACAACAAAACCTCAATCTCTTGTAGATTTGAATGGAATCAGATCTAATAAATGCTTACGATTGTATTAGTTCGAGGATATATCATCCTTTGATATTGATTGAAATGATTACTTGATTAAATTATTCTTGATATATACTTAAATAACTATTTTGTATAAGCATTCTCGAGTAATATAATCAGCTTTGTTATAAAGAAAACAATCTTTGAATCTGCTGAAACTACAAGAATACTAGTTCTGATTATAACTTCGATGATGAAAGCAATCATTATACCATCTATTATTTTGAATAATAATTATAGCTATACTCATATCTCCATCTATATCTACTATTTTGTTGGTGGCTTTCTTCAATGCTACAAATTCATTTACAACTTAGATCTTATCAAATTTTTACTCAAAATCAAGATTTTGAGTATCAATAACTTTGATAGTTATATTAAAGCAATCTGAAAGTTCTTGAATAAAAAAGTTGAGAATTGTATCTTCTATCAGAAAATCTTTTTGCTTAGGTTTGACTTCGATAATCTCTTTCCATATCATACAAATCTCTATCTATCCTTTTTTAGTAATAATATTATCCTTGAGTTTCTATATTATAAGTTAAATAAACTTATTTCATAATTCTTTTACTATTACTTACTAATACTTTTGAACAAACTTTGCTTACTTGCTGTTGAATTCGGGGATATCTTCAATAAATTTGTTATCAATCTCATTAATATATTGAATTACAAAAAGCTTTACACTAGCCTGGCTCTTTTTCATTTATAGGATTATATTATCAAACTAATCCGTATCTCTATAATACACTTTGTATATGTTTATATTATAATCGATTATATATTTTCAATCTTTCTATATAATATATAATCTTACTATCTTGAATCATTATCGAAAGTTCTTTCGATTGAGAGTTGGGATTTTAGACAATTTGACTATATTATCCATTATCATTTTGAAAGGTTAAAATAATTTTGTCTTATTTAAACAAAATTATCTATAACAAGAATTTCTTTATCAATTTAGCGAAAACAGATTTGTTTTAAGCTTTCGCTATATATTTAATATATTATAAGAAGCCTCTATTACAACTCTTTTTTGTTTAGCCTTTACTATCTCGTTAGTATTATATAAATCTCTATCTCCTCGCTTTTATATAGACCTCTACCTTTCCATTATATATAGACCTTTGCCTTTATATTATTAACCTTTTTAATTAACAAATTTAACCTAAGGCAAACCTAGGCTCATAATCTATTAAGATTATAACTTTCTACAAGAAATGGTGAAAAACTTAGAGTTGACTTTGAGGGTCTTTTTGAGATTATTTACTTATATATTCTCTATCTCTATATATCTTAAAGGGCTTCCAATTCTATGTAGTGAAAACTCTTCCTATGGGGAGAGTTTCCACTAGACCCGAATAGGATTAGCTCTCCCTGTATCTTAGCGCCACGTGAACCACTATCTTCAACATATACCATCTTTAAGAGTATACTTCTCTTATTTCTTAATAATAGCTCTAATTTGATACATTCCTGATCTACTCTTTGAGTAGCTTATATAACTTCCAATAGTGGCTCTGTTTTAGCCTTATAAATAGTCATGATTACAGCGACTATTCTTACCCAAACCCTTAGAATAGTGGGTATATCTTCTATTAAGTATTGTAGACTATAATCGATAGGGTTCCGATTATTTTCCTTCTCTTTTCTATACTATAGATTGGGACTAGTCATAATATTAGTTTACTTTTATTCAGCTAATATATCACTGTCTATAATTCCCTTAAGTCTCAGACTCTTAATATAATCTATTATATAACTAATAACCTCATCTAGAGTTCATCGAGTTATCGCCCTAATAAACTTCACTATATCTAACTCCTCATTGAAATAATTCTTCATTCAATTTGTAACTCGGATTACTATACTTCTCTTTATTTTCTCTTGAAATATTGGGAGTCAAATTACATCTTCATTCTTATCACTATTCATATAGTCTAGCCTTCTATTAGGCCTATTCACAGGATTAGCGGATCCTTTTCTATAATGAATGCTGAAGTCATATTGGGATAGGTACATTATATATCTGACCTATTTCTGACTTAATTGTTAAGCTAAGGTGAAGTATTTCAGATTATTATAATCTGTGATTATTTCAATAATAAACCAGGCTCTCTCCAAATACCTTCTCTATTTCTTGAAGCATTTTATTATTACTAATAGCTTCTAGTTATAAGTTATATACTAACATTCAGCCGGCTGCATTTTATATAACCAAAATGCTATTAAATACTAGTATATTTGGTTATTATCCCTTTTGAAATTATATTACTAGGATATTATTTCTTTCAAAGCCTTTCTGGAGATATCTGTTTCCACTCTGAATGAATAGTTTGAGTCGAAATACTATAGTATTAGAATTTTCTGAAACCTTTGTTTTAGTGTTATAAAGCTTGCTAATGTGGCAATAATCAATTCAAAGAGGCCTGTCTTTTTCCCATGTTTTATATCTATTAGTATATCTGTCAGTCTGAATGCTATCTGGAAGTACTGATATATAAATCTCTTATAGAAGTTTGCGAAACTCAGAAATACTTGGATTTCCCTGAAGGTCTTCGGTTCTGGCTATTCTGTAATGGTTTGAGTCCAGCAGGAGTCCGCTATTACCTCTCCAATTATCACAATGAATCCTAAGAACTTTGTTTCAATAATATTGAAATCGCATTTGCTTAATTTGATAAACAATTTGTATTTCCGAAGCCTTTCCAGCACTCTGCGGATGTATTCTATATGGTCTTGCTTCTTCTTAGAGTAAACTAGGATATCGTTAAGATAAACTATTACAAAGTTGTTCAACAGGCCAGCTAAGGCCTGGTTAATGTATGATTGAAAGGTTGTGGGAGTGTTTGTTAGTCTAAAGGGCATAATGCAATACTCGAACAATCTATATCTTGTATGGAATACAATTTTCTATTCATCTCTGGGCTTAATCCGGATCCAATAATAAGTATCCCTTATATCGAATTTCGTAAATACTTCTCTATTCATTAATTAATTCAAGGTTTCATTAATCAAAAGAAGGGAGTATTGATCCTTGACTATTATCTTGTTTAGTCCCCTATAGTCTATATATAGGCATAGAGACTCATTTTTTTTTAGGTACGAATAGGATGAAGGCCCCTGCCAGACTGTTTGAGTATTGAATCCATCCCTTTTCCAAAGCGTTTTCCAAGTATTCCCTTAATGCCGCCAATTGAGATTCTGAAAATCTGTATAGTAGAAGAAACAATAATTCTCTAATAGTATTAATTATATACATGAATTCCCCGACCTCTATCAAGATATTAGCTTTCCCATTATCGAACATATCTTCAAACCCCTAATATTCCTTTAGAACTTCTATTACTATACTTTTGACCATAGAAATTCTCCCTTTCTTTTAATATATATATTTCTTTCAGTTTCTCATATAACCATATTCAGATGTGAGCCAGATATATATCTGACTGTCCTGAGATAACTTAATCATTATTACTATAGAAGTACATTCAGGTTCTTTGTTTACTACCTATTCGAATTCTTCTAATATCAAAATATTGATCTCTATCTTCTTTGTATAGCTTCATTAGCCTAACTTCTATTTGTAGATGTCTATTTTCATTTACTATAAGAATAGCAATCCAAGGATAAGCCTTTATCTAATACTACAACAGCTATATACTATAACCTGGAATTCTTGACTTATTCCCAGAGAATCTGAAATTTATATAAGGATTTTATATTCTCCTTGAATTTGGATTTCTTCTTTAATAATACCTCCTACAGAATACAGGCGTCTATTAGTGTTCTTTAGTCTATAAAGCCTAGTTATACTTTTATTAATAATATTCAAATCTGCTAATAAATCTATAATAGCACTCTCGCAATATCACTCCATATAAACTATACTAAAAAGTTAACATTTAGCTATTATTCACTATAGATTAGAGTTAATAGTATCAGCATCATTTATTAATCCATCTCATTTTTTATTTGTTTATTAAACCAGTCATTCTTCTATACTTCTATAGCATTAATCCGTTTCTTATTAATATAACTATTATCTATAACTATATACCCCTTTTTCCCATAAGAATAGTATATCAAATATTTTTTGGAACTTCCTCAGGTTCCCACAGAAGTAATATTGGATCTGGGATAAATAGGATCTGATCTTGGGGTATATTGACTTGTAATTGTAAACTCAAATAATAATTGTTTATTCTAAGACAGAAACAGGTTATATACAGCTCTATCTTAATTCCTATGATTTTTCTAATTATATTCCACTTAACTAGCTAGAGCTATAGCTTTTTCAATAATACTCGAGAGATTAGTTGCCTCCGTGATTTTATTGTATATAAGGAGTTTGAGTCCCTGAATGAACTTATCTATCCAAATGAAGGCCGGGATACCCTCGAGCTTACTTTCGTACTCTGCTAGGGTAGATATATACTCTTGTATGCTCTTCTACCCTTGTTATAATTCGAATCACTTGAAGAATATTTCCCAGTATTGAGCTTGGGGTGTTTGAATCAGGTTATATAGAAAGTCTATAAACTTTATTTATATCAGATCTGAAAGTCCTGACTTAATATTAGTCTACCTTTTAGCTAGAGTTCCTCCTAAAAAGGTTGTTGCTCATAATATCTTATGAGATTCTTGTTTGTATATTTGTGATATGATTTCAAATATATTATTATATCCATAAATAAACTCATGAAGCTTCTCAATAGACTCCCCAAAGTATTCCTTAGAAAATACTAGCTTATGATTTCTTTTCTAATCTATCTCTTCTTTCCTCTTCTTAATATTATTATCTCCTTCTACCCCTATGTTATAAATGAATACAAATCCAGCTATAATTTGGAGTTGATCTATACTTCTTTTCTTTTCTAAAATCTCAACAGCTTGAAGTAAATCTTGTTTCTATTGTTTTAGTTCTGAGAGAAGTATATCTTCTAGAATCAATACAGAGCTTTATATAAAGATACTCAAAGAGCTGGAATTAGTATATCCTTTTGCCATACTAACTATCTCCTTTGATAAGATTGGTGATGAGATTAGAGTGTCAGGGTTTAGTAGTAGGGAATATATCGAGAAGATATTAGGGAATGAGTAAGAGGTTATATAATAATCTATTTGAGATTCTAATTAAAACTAATCTCATGCTCTAATCAATTCAGAATATATCCAATTCTTTATATCTTCCTTTTCTATAGTCCTAATATTATAAACTTATATAACCTTTTCCTTTATCCTGAATCACTATAAACTTATTATAAGCCAAGTCTATTATTCGAGGACTTAAGGTTTACTATTTCCCACTTCTTGAGTTGCATACATCCCATATCCTTAGTAACCCCGAAGTGGTCCCGGATGACTAATAGTGTCCTGCGTTGACAAATAAATTCAATATTATAAGCTATTTAGTGATATAATTTGCTTTATAATAAACCCTAAAAAAACGAATTATATTACAAAAAGATTATATTCTATATAATATTAAAATAAGAGTAATGTTACGACGGTATCCAACATACCGCGTCACATGGCCAAATGGTCACGTGATGGATCTAGAGGATCTATGGGATCGAAGAATATTTACTTAGATCCATA
>PQXI01000349.1:0-27144 GCA_004786145.1 Botrytis paeoniae | reverse complement strand
GGGGGTTGGAGAGGGGGGGTGGGAGGAGTTGTGGAGGTGGGGAAGAGGGCGAGAGAGTAGATGGGAATATGTGGTTTGAGAAAAGTCTTCCTGGGTTTGGGATGGGGTCCGAGTTGGAGTTCGGGTTGAGGTTGCTCATGTATTGCAATATATCTGGAGATTCGGATATGAACGAGAATCGTGTGCGAGGATGAGGAGGTACATTTTTGCGCAAGCGGATTTTTCCCACTTGTCTGGGAGGACTGTCGTGGAAGTGATTGCGGGTTTTGCGAGTATGATGTTCCTTCTCTTGATCCCTGCAGTTATTTCTGTGCGTTTGGGATTCAGAGATGGGATTTTGGAAGTGTAGGTCTTGGTGTGTCTGTGGTGCTTGGATCTCCAGTTCTCTCTCCTTTAACTCAAGAAGAGGTATTTTTGCGAATGGGTTACTGAGATTTCCATTTTTCAGCTCGGCTAGACGAGTAGATGATGTGATGACGCGGAGATCGGGGAGTCCGCGACGTCGTTGGCGAAGGGAGTGAGGAGATATTGAGTTTGATTTTGCTTGGGTGGAGGGGTTTGAAGAGGGTGAGTGGTTATGCTGGATGTTGGAGTGGGGGTTTGAGGGAGTAGGTGGATAGGTAAGGTGTTCGTTTTCTGGGAGGTGCGAGGATGTATTGTGTTCAATTTCTGAATTGGGGTGTTCATATTCTTCGGTTTGGGACTCTGGATTAGAGGGTCGAGGGTGAGGATGAAGTTGTGCTTCTGTTTTCTATCAGTATTTCGTCACGTTCATATGTATAGAACCCCCCTCCTCCTTCACACCGAAAACTAGAAAAGAAGGACATACCGTTAAACTCCCTCCTTGACTTAAGTTTCAGAGTTCCAACAATTTCCTCCTCCGTAACACTCTCAGTCATCGCCCTCGAATCCGAAAACAAAGTTCCATTTTCATGCAAAGCTACCAGATCAGGAAGAGGTGCTCGTTCCGGAAGATGTGAATATGGTTTTCGTCGGAAGCGTGTTGTTTGCGACACGAAGTTGCGAATCTTGGGCATTTTGAGGGGTTGATCGATTGAAAGGTTAGGTAAGTAGGTTTGATGGAGTGGTGAGATTTTACTTGTAGTAATGGTGGAAATCGTGCAGGTAATTTGTTGTGAGTGGTATTAAATAAGCATTATATATATGGGATCTGGAAGTCTTGAGAGATGGATAGATATAGATGGTTGATATCTGGAGGTATTGTTTGAATAACAAGATACGGCGCGCTCGAGAGATTTGGTCTTGAGATACTGTGAGTTGTTGAACTGAATGAGCTAATAAACGGTCTGTAGGTTCGTCGAGGTAGTTGGTTGTGAGATCTAGAGGTGAATAAGGGTAATGCTATTTACACCAATCTTATTCTTGAAAAATGTGGTTCGCAATTTGTAGGCCGTATTTCTATTTGATGGTTTCCTGGACATGAGGAGACAAGACAATGGATTCCTGTTAGGAAAGATCTCTGAATGGACACCTTAAACGTGGTGATTAAGCGAGATTCACTTGAGTCTGTATTGGTTTCTCTCTCGTCTGATTTCCTTCGCTTAGATACCGGTTGTTCATTATCGTTGACAAACAACAATGTCTGTTTTGTTATTTGAGCATGTTCTCTATCCTCTATGAGACATTTCTGAGGTAAACGTACTAGGACTCGAGGCTGGTTGAGTCTGGGCAGATTCCCTGGTCTCCAATATAATTTCATTCAATGGCTTCCATTGTCAACTTGACTGTGTGATAGAATTCAAGATTTAAGAACATTTTAGTTCATTTGGTCAAGACTTAACATGTGGTCACAATGTCGATAATTCACTCTGTTAGCGCGTGGGTGAATTGATCTTCTCAGGCAGAAAACTTAATATTCTGTGCATATCTAGCCCTTATATATTTCATTTATCTCTCACTATTTGCCTTGGCATCTCACTGTGATTTATTTCAATCTCATTGACAATATTACATTCTAGTCCCTCTGAAAGTTCCCGTAATGCTCTCGAAGTACGAAACATAAGCGAGGCCACTACAACTCTGTCTTAAAACCACTAACAATCGTGTCTAGCCAAGCCGCCAACCTTTCAGTATAATTAGAATTATGTTATCAAAATTAGTGATTGGGATTACTAACCTATAGCCTGCCCTTGCAACCTGCAGTTGAATAACTGGCACAGACGTATCATAATACTCACCACTCAGCTCCTTGCCCTGTAACGCATCTGCCCCATCTGGCATGACCGTTGTACATATAAAAGCATTTGAGTCTCTAGCCCACCCCAGGGCCGTTGTCAATGGATCACTTACATCCATACCCTCAAGCCATGATTGTGCTTGGTCTTGGTATATACCCATCTTAATCGCGGATGTTAGTACATTTGCCCAGTCTTGAGCATCGCCCATTGAATAACCCCCAACAAGTTTTTCGGGGATTGCCGAATCCCAAACGTGATGAAGGTTGGTATCTTTGCCAGTCCAATTTACAGCGATAGCGTTTCCTCCTATGTCGATATTTTCGGCATGAAGAGGCTGGTGAATGTCTCCGACAAACTGAATAATTTGTGAGTTAACCCAAAAGAACTCGAAAGTGAAAACTTACGTGGACGATGAACTATTCATTATATGAATATCAGTAATGCTTGGAGACAGATGGATCTTTCATACCTTTGCAGCAACATATTTGTCATACCTCACAGCATTTGGGTCGAGCAATTGGTTCGTCTAAGGTTTTGATTAGCTTGACTTTCATCTCAGTTTCTTGAACCCAAATATCACTCTATGTCGTTTCTGCTATTGATCTTCGTGTCTTTGAACATCTTCAAAGCTTCCTTATACCTAGCCAAAGTCAAGTACTTGCAGTGTACGATCGTTGTCACGAGAGGCGTGTTTTCTCGACGTGTAACCACGGAAACACATGAAGCAAGACCATCAATACCTAGGTACCAAGCACCATCAGAAACTTCAGAAAGTTTTACTCACAAAATTCAAGATAGCACCAACCACACATCCTTCCTCCCCACAATCCCTAGCGAATTTAACTCCGCAAGCTAGATAACAGCTCAATATCAGCAAGACTTCTTACATTACCAAAAGCTCTCATCATCACCGTTTTCTTATCTCCAAAGTATTCCAAATGAAATGAGAATACTAACACCTAGGTACATCATCCAACGCATCAATAAAATGCCAAGCGCCTGTATGTTTCCCCGCCTTGGTATATCTAAAACCAAATCAGTACATGAGGAATCATTAGCTTTCCAGAGAGATTACCTGAAGCTATCAGCCCACTACCCCCTCAGAATGTTAGCAAATGATCTTAACAAACAGTCAAATTTCTTCACAAAATTTCATGTGATCAGAATACATAAAAAACAACAATCACAAGCAAAAAGATCCCTCTTCCAATATCCTTACCGTCGCTACACCTGCCAAATAACTTCCAGTTGTATTTTTCAGCAGTGTTTGAAAATAATCTCGAGTTTCATCCGCTACAAAGTTCGTAGCTACATATGCTACGGTTTGGTGACCTAATGTTCCCCATGCATATGTTGACGGAAGAAGAGGGCTCAGACACAGAAAGATGGAGGGATTGAGTTTCATTTTGATTATAGGATTAGGAGAGAATAATAAAATAATGTATATGAGAAAGGGTGGATGAGAGGAGTTGTGCTAACATGTAGGTATTTATTCTTATCAAACGAGACATTGAATCGGTGAGTCTTGTGATGAAGTAACGATTTACTCGATGTGGTTGGCCTGTGTCAATTGTTGTCGTGGGGACTGGTAGATTAACCAATCATGATTGATGTCCGAGCGGCTAGCTCCAGGGGTTCTTTCCTGCTTCACAGCCACACCGGTACGTTGAACTCTATCAACTTTCATCTAACTCCCGGTGAGCTTTCATTTTCCTACTGTGCTCGTGGATAAAACACAATAAAGTAATAACATCAACTGAAATCAAATAACCAGCTCCAATGCTATTAACGTTCTGTTTTTTTATTCTTTGGGGAATTTGTCAAAGTCAAGTCAGAAAATACCAGAAAAGTTGCAAAATATTCATGTTCATTAAGAGGCAACAATTTGCGAACAGACAAAGTGGCACGGCTGTTGCTCCTTGAAGGAGGCTTTAATGCCCAAGCTGTCATCAACTTCATTCAAATACATTATCATTCATGTCGTAAATACTTTACTCTTTCATTGTCTCCTCTGCCGAATCCATACATATTATATCATCCACGAGTATTTGCATCGTCGCCTTGACCAATTTCTTGCTGGAAGGTCATGGGAGAAAATTCTTGCCCTAGTGGGGTTTCCTTGGACGTGACTGGATCCTTTTGATACTTATCACCATAGATCTTGTTAGATTCTTGATCAGTAACCATAGCATCATTCTCATTCAATTCAACACCATCATTCTGGCCAACGCCTTGCTCATAGTCAGCAACCATGATATCAACAATTTTTCTCCATTCTCCATCTCCCCCATGGCATCTGCGCCATAAAGAATGCCATTGCCCAGTCTTCTCAGGGTTCGCAATTGCTTCTTGCTCGATACCCTTCTCCGCAACCATCAAACAAGCTTTAACAGCTTCTGCAACATCACCTTCTAGTTTCACAGAGGGTTCTTCACGGTCTAAGTCCTCAATCCAAGTGTGTAATGCTTTTATACAGAGTTTCTGATGCCCTGTTTCTGCTACCCTCTGAAACACATATGCATACATATCGGCTGATTGTGATTTGGATTGACGAAGAGGCAATCTCCAAATATCCCAAAAGGCTACCCACTGTTCATTTCGTGCATATAGTTGCATCAGTCGCATCCTAGATTCATCTGAAAAGAGAGGAGACTCGAGGTTCAACATTAGAGTATGGATGCGACGTTGAATTGGCGACATTGCCTTTGTAGGTATTCCGAAAGAATCATTAACAGTCGCTTCTGGTTGAACAGTTGTGATATCAAGGTCCGGAATACGTTCTGTGGCTTCTTGTAAAGTCACGAACATTTCTTCCGTAAAAATCTTGTGACCGCGTCGGTACATTGTTTGAATAACCTTTAAGGCGAGCCGGGCATTAAGGCGTGAAGGAGCGGAGTTCGTGTCTGAAGGGCCATGGGCAGGTTCAAGTATGGTACGTATGATTCTGTGGTAATATTCATCAGATATATCACTATCGTCATTTTTCTTTCTTTCAAATCTTCTGAACAAGTTTATTAAATTCATGGTATGAAACCAAGGGTGTCCAATATCTCGAGCATAATGGAATAGCCAGAAGACATAATCCCACCTGAATAGAGCGGGGTGATGGGGTTCTCCGACACCAGCCACAGCATCTTTGAAACACTTCAGGAAGGATGTATCCCCAGGAGTATATCCTTTGCCCAAATCAAAAATTGCCTGTTCCACTGAGACATTTTCAAGATGCATCCGCAAGTGGTGCAACAGGAAACTTTGCCAATCCAACTCTACGTTGTTAGCACAGTATTCCAAAACACTGTTTTTCGCCCTTTCGAATTCACCAATGGAGAAGTCGGAAATTACTGATTGCTGGAGTTCTGTTAGTCTTTTGTTTTCAATTGGTCCGTCTTGTTGTGGTGAGGATAAGATACCGTGTGGGTGTTGGTCCCTTGGATTGTCAGATTTTCTTTCTACCGAAGTATGAAATTGTCGAGTCTGGGGGATTTGAAAACCTCGAGGTTTAACGGTTGATGCTGTAGTGTGTTGTGAAGGTTGGGAAGTCGATGTAGATATTGGTTCTCCGACCTCCGCATCTTCAACTACTTCTTCAACTTCAACTTCCGACTGACCAGACCTTCGCAAAATTCCACCCCATAACTTTTCTAGATCGATCTCTTCTCTCTTCTCTTCGGTAAGCATTTGAACGACAATTCTAACACCATCGGTCCGTCTTCCAAAGCCCACAAAGCCATCGCCTTCGGGTGTAGCATTTGCATGTATATCTGGGCTCTCAACCACACCTATATCGACGCAAACCCAACCCGTTCTTATGCCATCATCGCCACTCTCATCACCCACACTGCCTAGAAGCTTAGCTCTCCGTGATTTGCGTCTCAACTTCAATTTCAATTCATTTCTTCCCAATAGTCCATCTGCGCTTGGTCGTAATTTATACATACTTCTCAACCACCGACATAATCGATCCGCAGAGACATGTAAATGCTTTTCACTTCGTGCAGTTCCAATAAGCATTATCAAATTCGCTCCTAGTGCAGGTGGAGGGTCAAGCTTTCGTAAATCTAATATTGTAAGATTGTCGAGGCCTAAGTCGACCGAGATCTCTTGTAGCATAGGTTCGAGTATCGAAGGTGGCAAGTCTGGTAGATCTGGAATTCTTTGACGTTCAGAAAGGGTTTGAGGCGTTTTTTGAGGTGCTTCAACTTGTAAATACCATGGTACAGCAGAAATCGAATTCTCGACCTCTTCCCCCACTGCCTGGTTCTCATCCAAAAGGTCTCGATCTTCCAGAATATCCTGTTCTTGGAGATTTTCTTCCTCGACCTCCTCTCTATCTGCCTTATCCCCATCTAAAACCTCCTCATGCTTGGAAGTTTCATCCTGTTCGATCAATCGTGAATGAGATAAAAATCGAATTTGTTGCCTCGGAAGCTTATTCGCCTGAAGTTGCCCAGATGCTGGCATAGTTCGAATTGGGAGCGATACAACATTCCGTAATAATGATAAGCGACATGATGCGCATCCAGTAGCTCTTATGGCTTTACTAACAACCATACTGAACAAATGGTGATGTTTGTAAACATTCAACTATAGCATGAAGGATTGTGGTTTCCAATTGCATAGGTTAGACATTTTTTCTGGGGAAGATTTTAGCGAACATGCACCCAGTGAGATCTCGCGGGGCTACCGTCTATTATAATTCTCCCAAGTAGGTAGGTGGGTATGGATTGTAGTATCAAGTAAGCTTAGGTAGAATAAGTATGTATAATACCAAGTAATGAAGAAATGATTGAGGACTTGATTTCTTTCAACTTCGGATAAATTACCAAAAACATACCTACCAGTAGTACCTACCTAACGTACAATGTCGAAAGAACGAGCATGCAGATTTAAGTGCAATGTTAGTCACGTGGTAATATCGGCAAGGCTGACGGGATAGAGCTCTTATCAGTCTGTAAGGCGAGTAGTCAGATAAGTCGACGGATACTTATAATTGGCTGAAAATTCACAAGGCTGATCGGCCCGCGGACGGCTAAATTCCGGACCCAGCTGATTGGGATCTTATCGAAGGTGGCCCCTGTAACAGTTTCTGCTTATCCAGTCGGTACATATCAGGTCCAAAAAGAAGAAAAAAATGTTCAATTTTGCCTTCAAATTGTGACCTATCCATCCTTCGTTCACACATTGATCTCTAGATCTCAGAAGCATTGTACATTTACTATTTGTGGATTGTACTGATTATGAGCACATTAGTTTTGTCCTTCGACTTTTAAAGATAGTTTCTTCATACCACTCTATTTTCTGTATATTCTTTTTCTTAGGTATAACTCTGTTTCCCCTCTTTCGAGTTTACCCTCTCCATCTATCAAAAATGCTTGTCCGAGCTGCAGGGCGAAAAGCTCGTGGCAACCCAATTGTTGATAGACTTAAACGTCAACAACAAGCATATCTTCCTTTTCTATATCCAACTATCCATTCGAATAAGGTTGTGGCATGCCGGAATATTAATGTCGACTCAGGGCATCATGCGACTGGTTTGCGGAGAAGACGAAACTCGAGAGACAATGCTACAAAACCTCCATCGCGGTCATTAGCAACGGCTATAAACCAGCCGTTCGAAGAGATTCCATTCGAAGGGTTACATAATTCATCATCGCACAATTATGCATCATTGCCATTCAGTATACCGAAACTTCAGACGCCAATCATAATCCCGGATGATAGCGCGGGAGCTCCCATAAGACATCGGCGTGGAGGTAATGATGCGGTCGGCGGTACTAGTGATGAAATTATAGCACTACTCATTGCTTGCCTTCAGGTTGGAAGGATAGAGCGTGCGAGTGTGATTTTTAAACGTCTGGCACAAATGGAAGAGGTCGACAGAGAGACACTACTACAATTACAAAACCAATTCTTGCGAGCTGCAGTCCACGAGATTACGATGAAACCCTCAGAGCAAGCGACACAGTTTCTGCATAAGTGGTTCGAACTCGAAGTACGAAACAAGAATCTTCCACAAGATGCCTTGACTGTAGCATATATGCTGAAGGCTTCACTTCAATCGCCTCCAGGTCAACGACGTGATAGACTGGTATCAAGATATATGGACATGGTCCAAGGAGAAGCTGGTTTGGAGGTTCTAGCATGCAATGTTTTGCTACCCCACGAACTGGACATCATCAACCATATTTGCCCCACATACAATCTAGCGGAGGGACTTGGAGATCTTCAAGATATCTTTGTCTCTGAGACGCCCAGAGCAGTAGATCCTTCCGATGGAGTTCTACAGTATGTCGAAAAAACAGGCACATCAGTTCCGGAAGTTCGCCAAACTGACCAAAAGGGTCTCGGACTTAAGTCATTGAGAAAAACCTTGTCGCTTTTTTCTTCTTTACCATCTGCAGGATATGACATGTCAAAAATGAGTGAGGAACAGCAGAGGGCTATCCAGGCACAATTAGAAGAAGATGCTGTGCAGGCTGCCATAGATCGTTGGAGGGACGAGAGCGTGAATCTGACAAAATTAGGATTAAATACCTCACTACAATCGAAATCACTAGGAGCGAGAATGTGGAAATGGCATGTAGCTTTGACAGATGCCCTGAAAGAAGAATTAAAAGCCATCGACGAAGCAGAAATGAAGCAGCAACGAAGCACAGCAGATATAAGCAGATGCGAATACGGGCCCTTTTTACGCTACCTCCCGGCTCAGAAGCTCGCAGCGCTAACAATTATCGCTCATATGCACGCGTTGTCGTCTTCAGGAATTGACAAAGGGCTTACATTATCATTTTCTATCTTGCAAATCGCTAAGAGTGTGGAAGATGAGAGCATTTTCGAAACCATACAGCAAAACATGGCGAAGCCCTCGTGGTCCAACAGCGTAGCCGACAGAGTTCGAATGCTCCGAATTCTCAAAGCGAGAGCACGCGGTGCTAGCGAAGAATCGATTGATAACGACGATTCTCCAAGCTTTTCGCCTGATGCTTTTGTTTCTTCGCAAATTCGTGCGCATGAGTGGTCTGTAGGAATTAAAGCCAAAGTTGGATCTTTCTTGTTGGAATCTTTACTGAAGGTTGCAAAAGTTCCAGTTACAATGATACACCCTGAAACTAACGAGACTGTTACTCAAATGCAACCTGCCTTTTCTCATGCCCAGCAATACAGAATGGGTAGAAAGCTCGGTGTGATCAACGCCAATAAAGTCATTGTTGATCAGCTCAAGCGCGAGCCTGTTCATAGCCTTCTTGCAAAACATCTTCCCATGCTTGTAAAGCCCGAGCCATGGACTGGTTTTAGTTCTGGTGGCTTTCTTAAACATCCTGGAAGGGTCATGCGCGTTAAGAATGGAGATGCAGATCAAAGGAATTATGCGGATGCTGCTATTGATCGGGGAAATTTATCAACGGTTTTTAAAGGCCTCAACATACTGGGAGAACAATCTTGGAGAATCAACCAGCCAGTTTTTGATATTATGCTAGAGGCATGGAATTCCGGTGATGCAATTGCAAACCTTGCTCCGGATAAGCCAAAACTCGATTACCCCCCCGAGCCCGAGACCTCTTCCGACCCACTCGAACGCCGAAGATGGGTCACTGCAGTCAAGAAAGTAGAAAACTCTAAGTCAAGTTTTCATTCTCAACGTTGTTTCCAAAATTTCCAACTAGAAATCGCTAGAGCTCTACGCGATAAAACCTTCTACTTCCCACATAACGTGGATTTTCGTGGAAGAGCATATCCAATTCCTCCCTACCTTAACCACATGGGAGCAGATCATTGTCGAGGGCTTATGATGTTTGGGACGGGGAAGAAACTTGGTACTTCTGGTTTAAGATGGCTCAAGGTTCACCTTGCCAACGTATACGGGTTCGACAAAGCGAGTCTTCAAGAGAGAGAAGAATTCGCAAGCAAAAATATAGACGAAATTTACGACTCGGCAACAAACCCACTGGGAGGCAAAAGGTGGTGGTTACAGGCCGAAGACCCGTGGCAATGCTTAGCAGCATGTATGGAATTCAAGAACGCGCTTGAATCTGGAGACCCAGCTAGTTTCATTTCATATTTACCTGTTCATCAGGATGGTACTTGTAATGGTCTTCAACATTACGCAGCATTAGGTGGTGACGTATGGGGTGCCCAGCAAGTCAACCTCGAACCTGGTGATCGCCCGGCGGATGTCTATACTGCAGTCGCAGATCTCGTGAAGGAGAGTATCGCAAAAGATCTGCTTGCTGACCATCCCAAAGCCAAAGTTTTGAATGGGAAAATAACTCGTAAAGTTGTCAAACAAACCGTTATGACTAATGTCTACGGAGTCACCTTCATTGGAGCTAAAGCACAAGTCCGAAAACAACTTGTGGCAGCCCATAAAGATTTGCCTGATAATGACGAAATTAACCCTGGGACTCTAGCTTCTTACGTGGTCACTAAGATCTTTACCGCTCTTTCCACTATGTTTAAGGGGGCCCACGACATTCAGTACTGGCTTGGAGATTGTGCGTCCCGAATTTCAAATAGTTTAACACCTGAGCAAATTGAGAGGATAGTCGCACAAGCCTCAGAGCAAGGAGGACGTCCTTCTAAACGAGCTGGATCGAGTTTAGATGACATTTCTCAATTTAAATCCAGTGTGATTTGGACGACACCTTTGAACTTGCCAGTTGTCCAACCTTACCGAACCCACAAATCACGGCTAGTACGCACAAACCTTCAACTTCTCAGCTTATCTGAACCACATCGATCGGACCCTGTCAGCAGTCGTAAACAACTCCAAGCGTTTCCTCCCAATTTCATTCACTCTCTAGATGCAACGCATATGCTGCTTTCAGCAGTGAAATGTAACGAAGCAAAATTAGCGTTTGCGGCTGTTCATGATTCATTTTGGACACATGCCGCTGATATCGATACAATGAACACATTTCTGAGAGATGCTTTCATCGAGATTCATAGTGACGATGTTATTGGACGCTTGGCAGCAGAAATGGATGCTCGGTACAAGGATTATATGCAACTTGTGAAGGTTAAGCCGGGAACTCTAGCATTCAAGAAGATTTCTCAATATCGCAAATCCCTCAAGTCAACTGAGAGGGATAGAAACAACGATTTATTGAGGGAGGTAAAGAGGCTGCGCCTTCTTAGCTCGTCTAACCCAGAAGAAGTAGAAGAAGGGAAACGCATGGTTACATCAGCTAGTATATACGAAGTTATGACGGGTGAGGCCGAGTTAGATCCGGAATCAGATGTTAAAACCGTGGGTTTAGGAAACATGGTCAACTCAAGGTCAGCTAAAGAGCACGATACTGTATCCAGCTGGGATACCGGTGCTACGGACGAAGCTTTAGAGGAAGCTTTAGAAGATAATCCGAACATTGAATTGGAGGCAGCGGGAGAGATTTCAGAAGAGGTAGAATTAGAAACCGCACCCAAAGATGGATTTGAGACCTCAATGAAGCCGAAGTCTCGACCAAATCAAACACCCCAGTTGGTTTGGCTTCCACTGAAGTTCGCCCCTATTCCTAAGAAGGTAAGCACACACTCTAAACTATAATACTGGCTCAGTCTGGATGACGACTAATTTTAATGCAGGGAGCTTTCGATGTGACACGTCTTAAGCAAAGTCAATACTTCTTCTCTTAATTGAGTTAACGATTATCATGGATTTGTTTCGTCTGTGATATGACTTCGGGTGCCGGCTGCATTCCGGTAAGGCGGGCTTTGAAGAGCAGGATACACATTTTGGATTGAATTCCTCGGCAAATCCTTTTATTTTAGCATAGCGAGGGCGTTTACATTACAAGGCGTTGAAAACTAATGAAATGGCTGACAATGTATGATTATCGTGTAAGCTAAAGGCTCTTTCATATAAAGGAATTGTATAAACGAGCTAAATCGGAAAATATGTTACCCACAAATATGAAGAACATATTCCTGTTAAAATTTGCAGTTTACGCTTGACAGGCTGAGCCTCCAAATCCGGGTACGAGCGTCCATCTAGTTATTTCATGAGTTCTTCGTATCAAACTGAATAATAAACGTGATGACACCCCGGGAGAGTGATCTTGGTGTTACACGACACACTTGAATACGAGAATTGATTCGTGTAAGCAATGTCAATCTCTCATCACACAGATAAAGAGATCGTAAAAGCCTTTTCAGCTGACGATCTAGCTCGGTAAGACAAGCCTGGTGCGTAGGTGCGTTTCTCCGTTGAGTTTGTGAATGTGATGATCCATTCCGCGAGGTAGCGAGGGATGATTCGTGGAAGGAACGAGGTTCAACAGCTGGCTGATGATATATATACGGCTTGTCTCCTCTACAATAAGGATTATCCAAATCGATCAAGACAATAACTCTCAGATAACTTCTACGCAATAGACATTCCCAAACAAGACTTTCATCATGTATCATCTTTACACTATCGGTATCCTTTTGTTGACTGCAGTGTAAGTGCTTTTCGAGCTCTTTCACCCATGTTGAAATGCACAAATACTTACAATGATTTCAGACAAAATGTCTATTGTATCCCTGAAGCCCTTCGCCATCGTTCCGAAACATGTGCTCCAAGCTTGATAACTACCACGTACATTAGTACTATCTCGACGGTTAAAACAGTTCCGCATTCTTGCTATACTCGCTCGATTACCACCATTCAGAACTCTTTCCGTACGCCATTCTTCTTTCCTTGAGTAGTATCAGCTAACTAATATTACAATAGCTTGCTCAGGAACAAAGACCTTCAACCCTACTGCATGTGGCCCCGTGCCATTGTGTATTCTTTTATCAACGACTACAATCACAGTGCCGCCCAGTGATAGTAAGCTTAACCGGTTCACTAAATTCTTCCTATTCCTCGATTGTGTTCCTGGTCTCGGGCTACACTTTTGTATTTCTTTCTATAAGATTCTTTTACTTTTCTTTACAACCTCACCTATTCGTTCCACATTACCATACCATCCTTTATTGATAGGCAATACTGACGATCCTTACAGAATGTTGTGTAGCAACTCCAACGGTAACGGTTCCAGGCGCATGTGCGAAATGCCAAACAGGTTGTGCCACAGATTTGACGACGGTGACTGTCACTGAAGGGGCAACACCGCTATCCTACAACCCAGGCGGTCCTCAATTGCCCCCGACCAAGAGACAGGGAGGTCCAATCATCCCATGCACGTCCACTCTAAGCCAATTGAAACAATTTACCCATGGGCCTACAAGAACTCTCTTTCCATCTACGATCACAGCTACTAGCAGCGTAGATTGTGCAGGCTGTGGCGCTTTGAGTGTACAGCCTATTGGAGGTGTTGGTCCTGCTGTGATATTTACGACAACCGTAAAGGCAGATGTGCCAACTACTACGTCGACTTTTGTTTGCTCCCCAACGCCGGCATAGGATTTGTACTGATTTGGAATAGGTGGGGGTTTCAAGATCTTTGTTTCGTGCTTGAACTTAAGCTCATTGCTACACTCGTTTTGCAGACAAACAGACAGGAAAGATTGATTATGAAATTTGCAATGGAGTTAAACTCACGATTGCATATCCACTCCTTTTAAAATACAAGCTTCAGCCTTTTTGACTTGGCAATACATTATGACACGATACTTGTGCTTACTGGAATGTGAAACGCTTCTGCCTGAGTCGCGATTTCAGTGAACTTTTCCTGGGGAAATTCCTAAGCTGGAATTCTATGGCTGATTTCCTCGTGGTCATCATCAGCTTTCGCCCTTGATAATCACCGTATCGTATAAGAAAAATTCATGACTATGGAAAACAAAGATCTTTTCCTTGCTCATAGAAGATGAGGACATTAATCAATATTATATATTTCATTCGTAGGTCACTCGTAAAACACAATACTAGAGCCGATGAGGCTGAAGGAGCGACGTCGAAAACCAATCACGTGAGAGCCGTAGATATCTCGCGCTAGTGATTGGCAAGGTCCCAAGATTTATTTCTCGCGACTCAAGCTTCCAGGCGCATCAACATAAAGCAGAGACTAGGCAAGACAAAATCAACAACTTCACACGCCAAAATGCCAGTTGTCAAAGGTGGAGTTTGGACTAATATCGAGGATGAAATTCTAAAAGCAAGTGTTTCGAAATATGGATTAAATCAATGGGCTCGAGTTTCCTCACTTCTAGCAAGAAAAACACCGAAGCAATGTAAAGCAAGATGGAGCGAATGGTTAGATCCAGGTATTCGCAAAATAGAATGGAGCAAGGAAGAGGATGAAAAATTGTTACACTTGGCGAAGTTGATGCCAACACAATGGCGAACTATTGCTCCTATTGTCGGACGAACAGCGACCCAATGCCTCGAAAGGTATCAGAAATTACTCGACGAAGCGGAACAGAAAGAGGCTGGAGAGTTCGGACTGGGTGGACCTGATGGCGGAGAAAACAAAGCACCATCTGCGGATGATGTACGCAGATTGCGACCTGGGGAAGTCGATCCAGATCCAGAATCGAAACCTGCGAGGCCAGATACCGTTGATTTAGATGAGGATGAAAAAGAAATGTTGAGTGAAGCTCGCGCCCGTTTAGCAAATACACAAGGTAAGAAGGCGAAGAGGAAGGCTCGTGAACGTCAATTGGAAGAGACGAGGAGGTTGGCCGTTTTGCAGAAGCGTAGAGAGCTTAAGAATGCTGGCATCAATATCAAAGTGGTTAATCGGAAGAAGGGGATGATGGATTACAATGCCGATATACCTTTCGAAAAAGCCCCCGCTCCTGGATTTTACGATACTGGCGACGAATCCATCCAAAACGAAAAGCAGAGAGCAGCCTTCGATCCACGAAAACAGCAACTTGCGATAAAGCGCAAAGGAGACCAAGATGATAATCAGGATCCGAAACGACAAAAGAATGATAAAAACGCCCCATCGGCATCCTACCAAGCGGCCATGAAAGCTGGGCAGATGCAAAAAATCCGAGAAGCAGAACAGAGTAGTAAGAGACGGGCGTTGGTCTTACCAGCACCCCAGGTTGGTGAGGGGGAACTCGAGGAAATTGTAAAGATGGGTATGATAGGGGAGAGGGCGAACATCATGGCGAGGTCGAGCGAGAACGATGCAACAAGAGGGCTTGTGAATACATATTCGACTATAAACAGTGGAGCACCCATTCGAACACCGCGAGCCCCGGCACAAGAGGACCATATCGCCAACGAAATACGAAATATCAGAGCTCTGACCGAGACACAATCATCACTTCTAGGAGGAGAAAATACACCTTTGCACGAAGGATCTGGTAGCACAGGGTTCGATGGCGTTACTCCTCGAAGACATCAAATGGAAACACCTAATCCT
This sequence comes from Botrytis paeoniae, assembly GCA_004786145.1. Lineage (NCBI taxonomy): Eukaryota > Fungi > Ascomycota > Leotiomycetes > Helotiales > Sclerotiniaceae > Botrytis > Botrytis paeoniae. The sequence continues at coordinate 11,645 of PQXI01000349.1, read as the reverse complement.
ATGGCAACCCCTTTTCGTGCGAATGGAGTCGGTGCAACTCCTGCAAGAAATGGTGTAGGAGCTACACCAATGCGAACTCCCCGAGATAGTTTTGCACTGAATGCAGATGGTGAGATGGAGTTGGTTGGGAGAACACCTCAAGATTTAAAAATAAGGGACATGACCCTTAAAAATTCCCTGAAAGCTGGTCTTGCATCTCTACCAAAGCCAAAAGATACTGAGTGGGAGTTAGAATTACCGGAAGAGCAGCAAGAAAATTTTGGTGTTCAAGAACTATCCGAGGAAGACGCAGAGCTCAGGGACAGAAGGAACCGACAAGTTCGAGAAGCTCGAGAACAACTAGAATTCAAAAGACGAACACAAGTTTTACAAAGAGGGCTACCTCGGCCATCAGTTATCGACATCAACGCATTAATGAAAACTGTGGAGAGCATTGAAGATACAATTGAAGGTTCTATTGAAAGAGAAGCAGCTTTATTGATCGCAAATGATGCCCTCAAGTACCCCGCACCTGGAGCCAAAGTCAGGGGCACCTCGAAGGCCATTGAAGTGTTTGAGGATGATGATCTTTCGCAAGCACGATTGCAGTTGTTGATGGAGGTTCCTAAGGACTTGGTAGAGCAAGGATCGGATGCTTTCAAAGCGGCATGGGACGAAGCCCATAAATCATCGTTATTACCTGCATTAAGTGGATACGATTCTGATGATGAGATTGATGAGCATCAGATGCTTCTAGATGCTTTTGACGTAAGCCCTGAATTCCTAACAATTTTGTCTCTTCAATCACTAACAATTTACCAGAATGTCCAAGAATCCATCGTCGCTGCTGCTGAGAAGGGCAACAAATCCGAAAAGAAACTCGCCCTCCATTTAGGCGGTTACCAACAAAGAGCTAAAACTTTACGTCAAAAGATTGGCGAAGCAGCTGATGCTTTATCTAAAGCTACTTATTCCTTAGATGCGTTCAAAACGTTACAGATTTCAGAAGATGTAGCCATCTCGAGGAGATTGGAAGATTTGAGGGAGAGAGTGGGCTTTGTTTCCAAGCGTGAGAGAGAAGCTCAAGAACTATATAGAGAAAGGAAAGAGGAGTTGACGAATTTGACGGATGGGGTAAATGGTTTTCATTGAGGATGAGAACGGAAATGAGAAATTTGTAATATGTGGAGACATTGTCTCCAGTGAATGGCATGGCGTGGACATGAATAATTTATTTGGAGGCTTAGCGGAACTTGAAGCCGTGTAGAAATGCAATGTATGATATCCCCATTTGAGATTGATTCTTTCAAATCTGTGCAAAACTCTCAGTAAGTAAGTGATGTGAATTGCTTAAAGTGTCTCTATATGATGTATCCGCCTGTCCGTCTACCTATCTATCATAAAATGCTGGCCGTTCATCTCGTGTCTCATGTTAAGTCCTTGTGTTTGTGGACCTCTTTTCTTTCTCCGTACCAATGCAAATGTAAATGCCCACCCATACTGATGCTCGCTGCTCTATTTCCCAAACAAAACAAAACAAAATAAAATCGACACAATCGATCAACGCAAATGCCGCCCGCAACCTCATATCCCCACTCAGATCCCTGAACTCTGAAGACGTATACCTTAACTCGCCAAATCCGCAGCCGATTCCTCGACCAAAAGTTGACTTTCTTCCATACACTTCACCGTTCCGGCCAAAATACCCGCTCCAATAATACTTCCATACATACACGCTTCGAGCACGATTCTCTTGCCGCCTTTATCTGGACCGAATTCGTTGCGCATGATATCATCGAGATACATCTGACAATCTGGGAAATAGTCTTGGAAGTGGGAGATACAGGAGCCGGTGTAGCCTACGAGGAGTTCTGTTATGCTTTCCGAGGCGGGGATGGGAATAGTTTGGTTGGGATTTGTTGTTCTTGGAGCGTCGTTGGAAAGTGGTGAGAAATGAAGTTCGTCGGCTGCTGCGAGAAGACCAATGATAGCAGCAGCTACCATGCCTGCTGCGCGCTTCTCGATCTTCTTTGCTACGGTTTTAACTACATTTGCTAATTCCGGAGTCCAGGTTTGGGGTTTCCTGCTAGTTGGATCTACGGGGAACGGCATGGCGAGATCGAGTGGTTCGCATAGTTGATCTTCTCTTCCTACTTTAGCTAGGATACTTGCATCGAGAGAATTTCGTTTGCGAAGAACTGTGGGAAGGGTTTCTAGTGGTAGCTGGAATTGGGTTGTGAAATAATCGAGGATGATGAGACGGCCTAGCTCGCCGAGGTATTTACCGCCAGTCATGTATTCGAAAGGCATGAAACCTGGGGTTTCGCTGTTGGCGTCGAGAATCTTGTCCCATTTTGTGACGAAATTTAGGGTGTGAAGAGGAGGAGCTGTGCCATTGATGGACCATTCGGTGTTGATTATGATTTTGGTGTCTTTCTGTTTGCTCTCAATAGTGTTTAGGGTGTGGGATGGATATTTTGTGATATGAAGTTTGGATATTGAGAGGGGAATAGTGGCATTACAGCCAGTGCCGACGATTAGACCCATTGCCACCTTCTGATACGGCGTACGTTGCTGTCGGTGGAAGGATACCAGGCTTGCAACGGCATCATTTACTATGGCAGTTATTTTGATGCGGGGAAGATGAGGTAAGGTTGCAGTTGATATTTTGTAGCCTTTGAGAAGCTGCTCGCCAAGGTTGAGATTTGAAGTCATCGCAAACCCCTTGCCCATAGACATCAAAATCGCGTCTGATAATTTATTTTGACTATTCATGTGTTAGTGGTCATTCCATTAACAGTGATAAATACGGCATCAAACATCATTGGAAAACTCATTGTAACACCCATTGGCAACTCAGAAGGTAGCTGTAAGCCCCATTTATCAACTCCATCCTGAACAACTTCCGCAATACATTTTCCAATCCACACGAAAAGTTCATCTGCATTGTTATATTTGTGGTCTTCACCAATTTGCCATGACTTCTCAAGTAGCCTATTGATTTTGCCTGGTAGTGCCAAACCATCTTGGGTAGAAGGACCAAGTAACTCAATGAATCCCACTCTCAGATTTGATCCTCCGCTATTGTAGGTAGGTCAGATACAAACCATGTTACAGTATTTGACAAGGGAACTCACATATCGATTGCTAAATACCTTCCCTTTCCCTCATGATCCGGTCTCAACACCTCTTCAGAAATAGGTGTTGGTAAAAATTGATTTGTAGATTCCTTTGCCAACGTCTTGAACGTCTCACAAAGACTCTTGGCTAACGCATGAATCTTATTAATATCCACGTCAAGAGGTGCAAGGACCTGGTCAAGAGCAGTTGGATTTAAAGTCATGATTTCGATAAGCGAGCTAGCTGACTGTAGCTGAGTGAGATGGATGATTGAGGGGTAAGAAGGCTTGTTTTGAGAAACGTGTTTGTATGTTGTGTAAATCCCTGACTTTAAGATGTTTATCGAATTTTAATCAATTTGTAAGAAAAGGTTTAGATAGATGGGGTTGAATTATATGCTTTATCTCGCTAGTGCATATTGAGGGAGAGTGAATGAGATATACAGCCTCATGTGTATGGTACAGTGAATGATATAATCCTTTTTGTGATGTTAGCAGTTCAAAACTTTATGATAGGTGGATTATATTACAAATGAATCCATCTCGGCAAAGAGGTGAGATCCGAAAAGAAAGTCTGTATGAATATCAGTATAAAAGTCTAGGTAAGCACATGAAGCAGAAAGGAGAAGATTCAAGGCATGTACCAATTGGGTACTAACTCCTTTCATGAGTGCCCGCTTAGATCAGCCGATCAGATATGATTACTCTATATTTAGCCGCGGATCTACCGAATCTTCAGCTGGATGATGCTCCAACTGATGCTCCCTTTACCTTCAAGTTTCATTATCTTATCAGTACTTTATGGATCCATCAATATGAAGGACTCCCTACCCACGATCAATACTAATTTCGAATACCATAGTATGGACAACGAGAAAGCAGAAAGAATGTTGACCGGACCACCTGCGCGAAGAGCTAGACCTTTGGCTTTTGGAGCTCTAACGGTTGCTCTGTTGTATTTCTTATGGACTGCAAATATCCATCAATTATTCATGGGTTGCGGCATGCAACCGCAACCTGCCGGAACGAACCATGCAAAGGATATTGTATCTGTATCTGATCATAAGCCTATACCGTTGGAAGCGCATATCATGTCTAAATGTAAGGTTAATTGGTTCACAATTCATTTCCCTTGCATTGCTCTAGAGTATTTTTTTGACAGGCAGTTACTGACTCCTTATACAGGTCCCGATGCGCAGGTCAGTTGAGCGCTCATTAGATTTGTGGTATATAATTAATTTACTTGTAGGACTGTTTGAAAATGATGGTATTGCCAGCTATGCAGAGAGTATATGATAAAGTAAACTTCACGCTCTCATTTATTGGCGCGTAAGTAGCGACCCTCCCAAGAACCACCTGAAGAATCTAACGGCCATTCTTTCACAGACCTACAGACAATGATGGAGTTGCCTGTAAACATGGCCCACAAGAATGCATGGGCAATATTCTCGAATTATGTTCTGCGACGCTATATCCCGACCCAAAAATCTACCTTGGGTTTACAATGTGTTTAACCAGAGACTATAAGGACATACCAGATAGAAGTCTAGTGGAGGATTGCGCATTAGAGCATGGAATGGATTTCGAAAAACTCAATGCGTGTACTGTACAGGATGACGGAGGGTATGGAATGGGAATGTTAAGGGATAGTGTCAGAAGGAGTACTGAGGTATGTGTGAAGATAAAATGCATGTTCATCCTTCAGAGCTTTCATGCTAACCAAAAGCTGTAGGCTGGTGTCATAAAATCTTGCACTGTCAGACTCAACGAAGAAATATTTTGTATACGTGATGGCAGGAAGTGGACGGATTGCCCAGGGGGGTCGGAAGTAAACGATCTTATTCTTGCCGTAGAGAAGCTGTACCACCAGTCTTGATAGGTTCGAATATATCCGTCCATAACTCACTCGCCTCTCCAACGGTGTAGTTCAAAGACACTTTATCCATCCCTGTTTCTTCGTTGCCCTCCATGTTTTCCAATTGCTCGATTATACTCTCCAATACGATCGCCTTTCCAGTTGCTTGTGTTGCGCCCGCCTCTAATGCGACATGTACGATATGCACATGAAAATGGTAGTAGGTCGGTTGATAATGAACATACAATTTCAACTGATCCTCTTCCAATCCTTTGTATGAGTTTACCGTAGCCTCCACAAACTTGTGTCTCATATGTCTCAGCCATTGTACATGTTTCTTCTTCAAATCCCTCAAACTCCATATATCTCTCCTCTCCACTAACCCTAATAAATGGAGTCCCTCCATCGTCTTTCGATCCCAATTCAGATCTGGCAATAACAGGAACCCCTCATCTCCATCTCGACCTTGTGGGGTTCTGTAAATGACATCCTCTACCTCAGTCTTTCCGTCTATTATATTGTATACCCAATTTAATCTACCTCCATCTCTTTTCGCTTGCATATATGGGCGTATCTTCGCGCTGTAAATTTGAGGTGTTTCGGTAATCATACGAAGTCCTTGCTTGCTATATTTCTTAATGTGCTGTTCTGTGCATGGATAGATAAGATTAATCTTCAGATCGGTAGGTTCAGTCGTTTGCGAAGGACCAGCATTGGCCAAATACCAAAAGTAAACATCATTTGCACCGAGATTCTTGAGGGATTGGACGGTAGTTGGGAGGGAAGATAGATAATTTGAGGAGGTAGGAAATGGAGCGCGCTCGAGAATCAAGAGACATGGCTTGGAATTGATTTGACCGCAGAGAACAGAACGTCGTCCTGCTTGATCTTTATAGGAAGACCAGTTAGATGTGGTGTGCTTGACGGAGGTAGATTGTGATATTAAAGGTTACCTTGGTTTAGCAAACGATCAAATTTAAAATCTCGAATGAGAGATGTTGGGGTGGGAGCTTCTTCTGCCATAATTGGAGTTAAGCGTTGAATTTATTATGGTCAGGCTTAAAGGTTAGGATACAAAGCTCCTGGTCGATGGAATGAATTATGTAATCAAAAAGCGTTTTGTTGCATATCTTAAAAAATTTGCTGATTGTCCGCTACGAAAATAGAACCAGTCAGCATGTCACACAAGTCCAACCACCAATTGAGCATGTCACGTGTATCATGTATCAAAAGATGAAAATGTTCAGCTGTGTGTACGACAAAGGTGCTGATACTCATCAAATTTCACTTACGCATTCAAGAGCGAATATGCATTGGCAAAGTTCCGTCGATGATGAGTACACCAATTGCAGATATATTCCGGATATGTTTATCTAATCAATCAGTCAAATAGTTCCAGCAATGCCAAGTATGGATGATTTGCAAAACTAGCAAGGGACAGCCCGTCAAATATACGCTATCGATACGAGTCTCAATATCAAAGTGGTAGACATGCTCGAGACACACACGCGATCGACGACCAAATCGTGCATCATCTAATAAGTTTGAGAGAGCATCTCTTTCGAACCCGGACTGGCATATTGACGGGTGTCACGATGTCTGAGATCATTCAGCAGTCAAATTAGTAGAGCTAACAAGAAATTGAGGTGTGTTTCAAGACATTGAGAAGGTTCAACTCTTGCTTGGAATTCATTCCAAGCATCATGAGCCACCTACGCACATTGTCCAAAGAAGTTCGAGATTTCTTGGCTAATATTATCGTTTGTTCCTAGGCTTTTGATCAAGAACGAGTGAAATTGTGGGGTAATGATATGAACCATTATCAAGCTTCAACAATGCAGCACAATCCGAGAGCTTCAGCCGGCATAGAGATGTGCTTTGATCTTTCACCGATAGGTCAATACCTTTTCCCGCTCGGTATTCCTTACTCCGTTGGCTGCCTATCTGCGATTACTGCATTTACACAACCTCGAGATAAAGACAATGATAGGATAGGATAAGCGATGATCTTCCCCAGACGATTACATTAAATTGTGCTATCTATATTCACAATGCTCTGGTCTATGAATGGCTTTCTTAGTTGCTGGTCGTTACGATCCTACGATCCACACCACCACCTTCACCTCCTAATTACGATAATCTTGAACGCCGCGCAGTAGCTTTCAGAATTTCCCTATTCCGCAACGGAAATAAGAACGTTGTCGCCGTGTATAGATCACATGATCAAGAGTTTCACATTCACCGCGTCCCTGTTCGTTCAGACGGTGCCGATACCCGTTTTCTAAAGCATTTCAGGCAGGGTCTAATTGCAATTTTTCCTCCCAAAACCCGCATGAATCTTGCCGGCCCCGCCAGATGAAGAACGGTCAATCGCCATCTTCTATTACATATCTTCAATCTCCAATAAGCGTGAAGAGAGTGGGGCCGCTCTCAGAGAGGAGGTAAATATATCTTTTATATATATATAAAGAGTGAGTCCATGTTTTACTTCGGTTTCCTTCCGATCTCTGCAATCATACTATACTCGTCATTCACTCAAAGTTTCATGTCATATATGAAGATCTTTTCCTTTCGATATCTTTTATTAGTATAATCCTCTTGTTTCGGATTGACATTTTCTTTTTCTTCTTACTAAGTTCTTTTTGTCAACGTACATTATCGAAGCTATTATAACAACAGATAAGCGCCAATAATAAGGGACAGGATAGGAGGGTTCCTTACCTCAAAAATGACGGACTCGATATCGAGGCAAGAGACCCGCAAGTCAGGTGCATCAAAACCTGATTCATCTCCTGGGCTACATCGATGTTTATCTGGAAATCACCTCGATGACACTTCGTATTATACAGGTCATCCTGGTGCATCTGAAGGGAAAACTGATCAAGATATGGAGCGCGATTCCACAATCGATTTGGAAGATACAGATACTGATGGCACTTCAAGTATATCGCCAGAAGTTATAGATGGGATTGAGATTGAAAGAGATGTTGAATTGGGAAGAGAAAAGACGCAAAAGAGCACGAAAAGTGTGAGGGATCCAAACCTAGTCACTTGGGAAGGGCCACATGATCCAGAGAACCCTAAGAATTGGAAAATTGGACGTAAATGGGCTGCAGTCTTGGTAGTTTCAAGTTTCACCTTTATATCCCCAGTTTCCTCTTCGATGGTAGCACCAGCTCTGACTTCCATAAGTTCGGATTTACATATTGAAAATTCCATAGAGCAAAGTCTGGTGCTATCTATTTTCGTCCTGGCTTATGCGATTGGTGAGTCGATTCTATCGTTGCAATTATAGACAAGCACTAACATGAAAACAGGCCCATTGTTTCTTGGACCACTGAGTGAAATGTTTGGACGAGTCATTATAGTGCAAGTTAGCAACCTTATATACTTGTTTTTCAATCTCGGCTGTGGTTTGGCACAAACCAAGGGGCAATTGATTGCTTTCCGATTTCTTGCCGGGCTAGGTGGCTCTGCCCCTTTAGCTCTCGGAGGTGGAGTACTCTGTGATTTGTTCACAGCCGAAGAGCGTGGTAAAGCTATCTCTATATACTCTCTCGCTCCACTACTGGGGCCGGCAGTTGGTCCAATAGCAGGCGGGTTCATTGCCGAGAATACTACCTGGAGATGGGTCTTTTATGCCACTACTATTGCAGATGCGGTTATTCAAATAATAGGTTTATTCTACCTCCAAGAAACATTTCCACCTGTTTTACTCGGACGTAAGAAGAATAAGCTCATCAAGGAGACTGGAAATCAAGATCTTCACACAGAATGGGATGTTCCAGACAGAACTATTTTCAAGGCTCTTTCTGTTAGTCTGACGCGACCGTTCAAACTACTTGGTATGCTTAATCATTTCATTAAAATCCACCACTCTTTATATTGTCACAAGCTTCATACAAGCATGTGAGAAAAGTCTCAAAACTCAGTAGTTGGATAAAGATCTATGCTGGAAAAGAAAGTATCTTCTTAGAACGGTCATAATTACATATAAGGCAATGATCACGTAGTCATACATCTGGCATTGAGTGACTCTTTCGCGCGCGATCCTATAAGTCTTGCCTTTACTGACTTACCGATCATTTAGGAACGCAAATCATCATCCAGGTGTTAGCAGCATATATGGCTTACCTCTATGGTATCATGTATCTCGTACTCTCCACGTTTCCCGGATTATGGGAAGGCGTATATAACGAAAGTGTTGGGATGGGTGGGCTCAACTATATTTCTTTGGGAGTCGGTTTCTTCCTAGGCACACAAATATGTGCGCCGGCACAAGATAGGATTTATCGAGAATTGAAGGCACGTAACAATGGAGTGGGAAAACCTGAATTTCGAGTCCCTTTAATGATTCCTGGTGCTTTGCTTGTGCCAGTGGGGCTCTTTTGGTACGGATGGTCGGCTCAAGCTAAAACTCATTGGATTGTGCCGAATATTGGAGCGGCAATTTTTGCAGCAGGAACCATCATCGGATTCCAATGCATTCAAACTTATATAGTCGACGCCTATACCAAGTATGCTGCAAGTGCTGTCGGAGCAGCAACTGTTTTGAGAAGTTTGGCTGGTTTCGGTTTCCCATTGTTCGCCCCGTACCTGTATGCAGCGTTAGATTATGGGTGGGGTAATAGTTTGATCGGATTTATCGCGATTGGTTTGGGGTGGCCGGCTCCCATTCTGCTGTGGATATATGGCGAAAGACTTCGTACGAGAAGTACATTTGCAGCTGGGTAATACAGATGCAGAAATGTACGACTGGTATGATGGGGGCATGGGATTATGATTGGTGGGTCGGATCCGAGCGTGATCGTATGAGTGGACGAAAATGACAAGCATAGCCATTATGGAGTTACTGGGCGATTTTTAAGGTCAAACGGCAGTGTAAAAAATACCCTTTTGCGGATCAAATTGATGAGCATATATATAGATAGCAATACGATGATTGTTGAATTGCGGAACAAAATGGCGTCTGTGTTCTTGAATGACCAAATAGAGTTATGAGCCTGACAAGTGTATACTTCGGTCATCATTGCTATGAGAAATGTCTTGCTAGATTGTATGCGAATCCTTATTGCAATGATGTTATTCGGTTGAAAGTTCCTCCTGCAAATCTTAAACGAGAATGAGTAGACTATGCCACTAACATCTTTGATCTGATACTTCGTCGACTGAGCGGCATTCAGAAACTAGTGAAGATGGCGCAATTTCTTCGGCGTCCAAGAAGGCGTGGAAAATAAAACACACTGCGGATTCTTTCCGTGTCAGCAGTAGACAAGGAGTTTAAGTAGACATGGAGTTTACTTCCGCCGGCTTCCGGATTACTTCCAAGTCACGGAACTTTGGGAACTCCATGTCTAGTCGCAACGATATCGACACCAATGTCTAGAATTACCATCAATCAATAAAACATTCGACGTCCTTAACTCCTAGCTTTCGGAGAACAAGCAATATGACAATGCGATACTACACTAACAACGCATCACTTTGAGTGAGGAACACCTCATCTTTCAATGTCCAAGATTTGCTTCGACAAGGGAATATCTGGTTGCCAAGAATCTCACTCAGAACTAATTCTTCCTTTGGAATCTCGAATGTCGACAGGTTCATACTAGTTGCGAAAGAGGATAGGATTGTATGATGAGTCGACGATGATGACATAGATCTCGGAATTCCGTCCACTGCCAGTCGAGAGTGCTTGTCCGGACATACGTACTTATCGCCATCTGGTTCGATGTAGTCGCGAAGGATCATAATCCCGAATTCGTCATGACGGGTTTGGCTTAAGGTTAACGGTCAACCGTCTGGGCTAACCGAAAACGACATATCCATACCTATGTTGATTGCGTGTAAGACATGGCATTGAGAGGGATTATGAGATCCTATTCGGCGAGGATGCGGCACAGCGATACTTTGTCAACATAGATGCCAATCACGCCTCAACTGAGATCCATGGGGCTCAGCTAGTGGAAATCTCGAGCGCTGAGATAATATGACGATATCGTCAGCTCTGCTCTAGCACCTAGGCATCTCTTGGTTTGGAGAGTCTCGAAGTTTTAAGGGTTTTGCGGACTATTATTCATGGCACATCTACCTGCAGTCGCCGATCTTTGAAGAAATAAGACTCGTAAATGCAGGGCCAAAATGCTCACTGCACGCGTGGAAGCGTGCAAGGGCACTGTGTGTCTGCAAGGTTAGGGCACGAGGAACCAAGGGACCAAGGGCCGTCAGCACAAGTGAGAATGATGCCTCCACCAGTGATGACAAGCAGTAGCGACAGTAATGATATGATAGATAGGTAGCGCGGCCCTACAGGGCATAAGGAAAAGGAGGGATCTTGACGAGTTTGAGAGAATGATGGCCCCGCAATAGAAAAAAACCTCAGCGGCAAGCGGACAGTACGTACATTAAATAGCATCGATTTCATCAATTCGGAGACACATACTCTTTTATCGCCGAAATTAATAAGAGTTACATTGAGGAAGCAACATTACATTGAATTGAAAGATTTATATAATAGAATTGTTGGATATATGTTGGGTTGGATTGAGCAAAAGAAAGTAATTTACATCCGTTTAGACATTTTGTCTGTTGACCTTATTGATAATCTGTCTTGACCAATCAGATCTATGCATTAGAAATTTCCTCGAATCCAATTGATATCTCCACTCTTTGCACCCCCCCTCCCCCCTCCC
>PQXI01000348.1:0-27422 GCA_004786145.1 Botrytis paeoniae | reverse complement strand
CCCTTACTATAGCTATTCTTATTTTGTACTTCAAAAGTTATCTGCTAGTGCCCTTATGGCCTAGCCGTCTTATATAGTCATGGACTGAAGCGGGACGTTGAATTCAATCAATCAATCAATCAATCAATCAATCAAGGATCGGTCTGACTTTGTGTGAATCCGGTTTCTAGTAGATACTGTGAACGGAAAAACATCCCTTGTCAATCACGTGACTTCTGTAGCTAGTATTTATAGACCTTCTTTTAGTAGACTCGGAAAAAGACAATCTATGTTCTTATCTCCTATTCGACTACCTATGTTTTGATATGTGTATACTGTATAGCTTCTATTCATTCTCTTATCTTACTATTGATGTCTGACGATTCATTCTATCTACTATATGTAGTCATTTAGGGTTACTTTAGTTCTATAATATATGCGAAGGCTTTTCTTGTGTGACCTTTATCACCTTCTACTCTTTTACATTGATGATCTACACAGGGAAGAAACATCAAAAGGTTAGATAGCTGTATGCGAACCTGAGCTCTTGAATCGCCTTCAAAAAGCGAATAGCTATTGGGTGCAATTAATAGATTAAGGTAAAGGAAATGCTGGAGTACTTATTAATAGAAAGAAGTTGTTAGATACGATTGGGGAGGTGAGGGAAATATTGTTTTCCTAAAAACTAAAAAGCGATATGTAACCTCTTGTGATAAGAATGAGATGGGAATACTTAATTGCAATATTCAATTTACTAATATCCAAGAAAATATATTGTAATTATCTCGGATATATATTATTTCATATACTCACCGGGAGCACCAAAAGATTAAGAATTATAGTTTCACTTTTCTCAGATCGATAATCAAATGAACATGAGATACAATTGTATTGAGTATAATAACTTAAAAGTCTATAGAACTAGGAAACTCTTTTGGATTCGGATTATACATAATCCAGATGAAGGTAATCTAGGTCTCAGTTTGTAAGTAATTAATAAAAGTATAATAGTAGTATACTTCATGATTAGTAATTGAAAGTGTAATAAGAAGGAAAGAATTACTATTTGATTAAAGACTATATCAATATTTCAGGAACTAAAAGAATATCCACCTGAGAAAATCCTGTCGACAATATACCAAAAACCTAAAAGTAAGATGATTGAATATGGGTCATATACTATATAACTTTGCTTAATCTGAGTAAAGTTATAAAAGGAATTTAAAACCTTTAAGAATCTAAGTTTCAATATAAAAAGGTATTAGAAGCCTCTGAAATTTTCTCTACAATAATCGATCAATCGCTAAAGTAAGAAATCAAAACTCGAAAATTCATTAGATATGGATTTTACTATATTCGAGGGGAGTGCTGAGCAAGCAAGAGGAGTTGATTTAGATTACAAATCCTCCTTGGCTTCCTTAGAACCTTCAATTGTAATTGTATCTTTTAAGGAGAATGAAACCGCTGATACATTTGGAGATAAGTAAACAGATTTCAAATCTCTAAATAAGTATTAAAAGAGTTAGTTCTCAAAACACAAGTTGAACCCTAAAACTCCTTAATTTGAAGAGCAGATTAGTGTTTCACAGTTTATTTACATAATAGAACATTTAGCTAAGACTAATACTCCATTATTGCCTTTCCCTGGGCAAAAAGGAATGCTATGGTTTTAAGGCTCTAATGCTACAGAATAATGTAAAGAAATGGAACAGCTTCAACGCAACTATAGAATAACGGAAGAAGACTTTTGTCTCCGGATTCCATTGCAAATCAAACAAACTCTTTGAGAAGATATTAAAGCTATAAAAGAATAACAACAAAAGAATTGGAATTGGAAATATTGATTTAAATCTGCTTTCTTAAAAAAGTATTTATTCAGTGATATTTATTAGAAAATGTATTCTCGAGAGTACATTCACCGTCTTGCTAAGAAATACAAATAAGAAGGGGAGGTAAACTCAGATGGACTTGCTTGATTCGCCTGTTAATACAATCAGATTATATAATGTTTGATTAAAAGATAAAGCTTTCACCAAGAGTGATGTAATTGAAATGTTCTTAAAAAGCATTCCTAAGAGAGCAGCTCGCAAATATATTATTAGTGTTAAGATCGACTTGAAAAAACCAGATACAATAGAGTGGAATAAAGTTTTCAATTGGATGGTTTAATATTCAAAAAACAAATTCTAGTATAGGATCCTCAATGTAAGTAATATAGAGGAGGAATTAGGGTTGAAAGATCTAATTGAAACTATCACTTTATTCAAGAAAGCTAAGCTTCAAGCCAAGAGCTCAGTTGTTCAAAAAAACAATGGGATCAATAAAATCACTAAGATGCTTGAGAGTTTTACTACAGGTATTCTAAACGATAAAACCCTACTGAAAACTGAAGGGAAGATAGTAACACTTAATCCAAGATCGAACCACAGATTACCTCTTACTACTCGAACTCCGATAATATCCTATTACCCTTCTGCAGGTATCTATAATATACAGAATGAGTTTCAAGAAGAGTATGAGGAGGTCAATGTAATCTATAAAAAGACCTACTACTTTTGCAACAATCAATACCCTGGCAAAGCTAATCATACTTTCAAAAAAGACTGTTCTATCTTTAGAGAATTTGTTGATAAAGTATTATAGCGGTAACAGAAATGTCACCTGAAAAGTGTCATGTGATGGAGTTTTCAGGACCCAGAGCTCCTAGGACCTAGAGCTTCTAAGAACTCTAATAAAAGATAGAACTTAGGGTTTTATAGAGAACAAAGGTCTATATAAGGAATAGGATTTCATTGAATGTAGAGCTTTATGCTTAAGAATAATTATTAGTTTTATTACTATAGTTACGAGAATTGCAATCAGCTATCACCTTATTAAATTCCTATTTGAAATCTAGTCTAAACCACCTCAAAAGATCTCTAGACATTTCCATGTAATCCTAGAGGCAGTTCCTATAACACTTTGAGCACCATTTCTGCTTCAAATATCAATTCGATAATCAACCACTAATATAATATCTAGAGATATTACTACAGGTCAGTCTACTGGAGACATCAACAATATCGAGATAACTAATGCCCCAAAGGAGATCACTATCAACAAAACCCTTAAGATCGCCTTACCAGACAAATACTAAGGTAATCAACAAGAACTCGATACTTTCCTTTTACAATTTGAGATCTACTTTCGATTTAATAAGGACAAATTTATTACCAAGAAATCTAAGAGTGTATGGGCTGTATTATACCTTTAAGGAGAAGCAACCAAATGAATCCAATCATATTTGTACGATTATTTCGAGTATGATAATAAGGATTGTATGCAATCTATTTGAACAATCTTTAATAGTTTTGAAGGATTTAAGATAGAGATTTGTAGAATCTTTGGAAATTCTAATGAATTAGAGGTAACAGAAGATAAGATCTTTAACCTCAAGCAAACAGAATCAGTATTGAAGTATACTATGGAGTTTCGAAGATATGCCAGAACAATCAAATGGGATGAAATTGTTATCATAAATCACTACCACAAAGGACTCAAATCAGAAGTCAGATTAGAATTAGAAAGATCTGCCGAGAATATAAATCTGAACAATCTAATTCAGGATTTTATTAAATCAGATGATTGTCTCTATTAATATCAACAAAGCCAGAAATTATACAAACCCTAGGGAAATCAAAAGCAAGGGCGTTACCGCAAGAATAAGGGTAGACTACAATACAGTTCATAAGGATATAGAGATCCTATGAAACTAAACGCTATATATCACACAAGCAGAAATAATGATTCAGAAAAGAGATGAAAACAAAAGAACAACTTATACTTTGAATATAGAAAAGCAAAACACTAAGCAACAGATTACAAAAGCAAGAAGGCAGAAGGAAAAAAGGGTAGTTTCAAATCTAAGTTTAGCAAGGGCTAATTCAATGCTACCTTTACAATCCAAAAAGATACAATTACAACCAGAAACACTGATATTTTCACTAGTGAAGAATTCCAGTGATTACTTAAGGAATTATCACAAAACCAAAAGGATATAATTGCTATAGACTTATAAGAACAAGAGTATTTCTAAACCCCAATACCCTCTGTAACAGGAGAAAGCTTACAAAAGGAGACAGAAGGAAGTCCTCAGTATAATATAGAAGCAGAATATACTATGCTAAGCTGGACTGCTTACTATAATGAATTCTGCGGAATTCATTGATCAGATAAAGAAGTAATCGAATGGTTTTTTAAGAAAAGAAAGGCCAAAAACCATCGAACTAAAAGAACTCGTAAGAAGCAAGTTATACAATAATTGAATACTATAGGACAAGTAGAACAAATATACTACAAAATCAAGATAAATGGATATATACAAGTAGTCATGATAGACTCAGGGGCTACAGGAAATTTTATTATATTAGAAGCTGTATAGTACTTGAGAATACTATTCTAAACGAAACAATACTCCTACTGATTGTAGCTAGTTGACGGGCAGCCAGTAGGACTAATAGAAAGATTTTGTAGGAGATATAATTAGTACAAATAAACATAACCTAGTATATGAAGGTTATCCAGCTTGATATTATATCATTGGGCTAATAACAGATCATCTTAGGAATACCATGGTTGAAGGTATATAATTCTAGAATAGATTGGTTATAAGGAATAATAACATTTAATTAGTACAAGAGCGGTTATGGAGATATACTAAAGGCGTCCGCGAGATGTAATATGCGTCAAAGAGAGTTGAACGCGAATAACATCAGTAATATAGGACATTCAGTTCAGAATCCTCCATTAAAAGCGAAGGCTAGTACACCTTCTCTACAAATGCAGAAGTCAATGACACGGCACGAAATCGCAATCGAGACAAAAGAGAAGCCTACGATATCAGAATAGTATAAGAAATATAAATATGTTTTCAAAAAATTAGGAATCCATGAGGCTTTACTGGAGTACAAGCTATGGGATTATGAGATAATATTGGAGGAAGGCAAGATGTCTATATACACCCCAATTTATTCAATGTCAGTCGATGAATTAAAGACACTTAAAGAATATATCGACAACAATTTGACCAAGGGATGAATCAGGGAGTCTACATCCCAAGTAGCAAGTCCAATTATATGAGTATCAAAGAAGGATAGTACTAAGAAACTAGTTGTAGACTACAGAAAACTCAATACACTTACAAAAAAGGATCGATATCCATTTCCATTAGCTACAGAATTAAGAGATCGATTAGATAGAGTAGCAATATTTACCAAGATGGACCTATAAAACAGGTACTACTTGATTAGAATAAAGGAAGACAAAGAATGAAAAATCGCTTTTAAAACAAGATATAGACTATACAAATATCAAGTTATACTATTTAGACTAACTAATACATTAACTACTTTCATAAGACTTATAAACAATATACTATCACAATACTTGAACACCTATTATATATACTACTTGAACAATATTCTAGTATATTCGAATAACGAGATCCAACACATCAAAGATGTTAGTAATATTCTTGAGAGTTTAGCCAAAGCCGATTTGCTGTATAAACCAAGCAAATGTGAATTCCATATTACGGAAACAGAGTTCCTAGGATTCACTATATCAAGCCAAGGGCTTAAGATGAGTAAGAATAAGATCAAGGCAGTGTTTGAATAAAAGTAGTCAAACACGATTAAGGAAGTACAATTCTTTCTAGGATTTGTTAACTTCTATTGAAGGTTCATTAAAGGTTACTCAGGGATTATAACACCCTTAATTAATTTAACCAAAAAGGATCAAGAAAGCTTTGAATGGATAGCTAAGACACAATAGTTATTCGAGATGCTTAAACAAGTAGTAATGGAGGAACCAATACTATTGACATTTGATCTTGAAAAGCAAATCATAGTAGAGACGGACTCCTCAGATTTCGCTATAGGAGCAGTTTTGAGCCAATTAGGTCAAAATGAGAAATAGCAATCAATTACATTTTATTCTCGAAAACTATCATCAGTCGAATTAAATTACGAAATATATGACAAAGAATTACTGGTAATAGTCGATGCATTTAGAGAATAGTGAGTTTATTTGAAAGGATTAAAATATCTAGTATAGGTGTATACAAATCATAAGAACTTGGTTTACTTCACTATAACAAAGCAGTTGAACAGACGACAGGTTAGATAATCAGAGACCATAATCAATTACAATTTTAAGATTTTATATATCAAAGGATCAAAAAACACTAGAGCTAACACTCTTAGCCGAAAACTAAAATACTAAGAAAATAAGTTATATGAATTATATACAATATTTAAAAAAAAGGCGAATCATTGGTTTATAATACATCATAACTTGTAGTTACACATATATTGGAAGACAATCATCTCAGGAACCAAATCTAATCATATTACGACAAGGATACTACAGCTATACATATACACAAGGCAATAGAACCAGGATTTATTATAAAAAATAATACTATATATTTTCATAGAAAAGTATATATTCCAAATCAAATGACTAAGAAATTCGTAACGGAATAATATAGATTATTAGCATATGAATATCAAGGGATTGTAAGGATATTTACAAGAATATGAGAAATCAGTTATTTTTTATAAATGAGAATGATAGTTAAAGAAGTTATTGGAAATTATGATACCTGTATACAAAACAAGTTATTACGATATATTCCGTATGATCAGTTTCAGACCCCAGATATACCTTCTCAGCTATGGAAGTCTATTACCTAAAACCTTATAGTCAAACTACTACTCTCGAAAAATTCTACTATAGGAATAGAGTATGATGCGATACTTAATATAGTAGATAGATTAACGAAATTTGTATATATAATATTATTTAAAGAAATATAAGATACTAAGTAATTAGTATATATATTTCTTAGAATTATAGTAAGTATACATAAAGTACCAAATGAAATAATCTTGGATTGAAATAAGCTCTTTACCTCGAAATTCTAAACGACCTTATTAGCACTTATGAGTATCAAGAGAAAGTTATCGATATCTTTCTATCCATAGATAGATAGTTAAACAGAAAGGATCAATCAGACAATAAAAGTATATCTTAAATACTATATAAACTATTGATAAGACAATTGAATAGAACTATTATTTATAATACAATTCACATATAATACATCAGAAACAGAAACTACAAAGATAATATTAGTACATATTGAAGATAGTGGTTCACGTGACGCCAAGATACAGGGAGAGCTAATCCTATTCGGGTCTAGTAGAAACTCTCCCCATGGGAAGAGTTTTTATTACATAGAATTGGAAGCTCTTCAGGGTATATAGAGATAGAGAATATATGAGTAAATAATCTCAAAAAGGCCCTCAAAATTAACCCTAAGCTTCTTACCATTCCCTATAGAAAGTTATAATCTTAATAGGTTATAAGCCCGGGTTTGCCCTGGATTAGATTTGTTAGTTAAAAAGGTTAATAATATAAAGATAGAGGCCTATATACAACAGAAAGATAAAGGTCTATATAAAAACAAGGAGATAGAGGTTTATATAATACTAACGAGATAGCAAAGACTAAACAAAAAAGAGTTATAGTAAAGGCTTCTTATAATATATTAAATATATAGCAAAAGCTTAAAACAAATCTACTTTCGCTAAATCGATAAAGAAATTCCTGTTGCAGATAACTTTGTCCAAACGGGGCAAAGTTATTCCAGCCTTTCAAAATGACAACGAATGACACAGTCAAGCTGCCCAAAATCTTAATTCTCAATCAAAAGAACTTTCGATAATAGTTTAAGATAGTAAGATTGTATATTATATAGAAGGATTAGGAATATATGATCGATCATGATATAAATGTATGTAAAGCGTATTATAGAGATATAAATCAACTTGATAATATAATCCTGTGAATGAAAAAGAGTCAGGCTGATATAGAGCTTTTTGTAATTCAATATATCAACGAGATTGACAACAAACTTATTAAAGATATCCCTAAATTCAATAGTAAATGAACAAAGCTTATTCAAAAGTATTAGTGAATAATAGTAGAAGAATTGTAAAACAAGTTTACTCGGCTTATAATATGAAAGCTTAAGGATAGTATTACTATTGAAAAAGAATGAATAAAGATTCGTACAATACGGAAAGAGATTATCGAAGCTGAACCCAAGCAAAAGGATCTTCTAATAGAAGATACAACTTTTAGCTTCTTTATTCAAGGACTTCCAGATTGCTTTAATATGACTATCAAAGCTATTAATGCTCAAAATCTCGATTTTGAGGAGAAGTTCAATAAGATCCAAGTTATAAATAAATCTGTTATATTAAAGAAAGCTATTAACAAAATAGTGAATATAGATGGAGATATAAGTATAGCTATAATTGCTATTAAAAATAATAGATGGTATAATAATCACTTTCGTTATCGAAGTTATAATCAGAACTAGCGTTCTTATAGCTCCAGCAAATCCAAAGATTGTTTTCTTTATAATGAAGCTAATCATATTGCTTGAGAATACTTATACAAAACAGCTATTTAAGTATATATCAAGAATAATCTAATCAAATAGTCATCCCGATCAACACTAAAGAATGATATATCCTTGAACTGGTGTAGTCGCGAGTATTCATTAGACTCAACTTCATTTAGACCTATAAAAGATTGAGGTTTTATTATCGCAGATATTTCCAATGAAGATGAATTATATAATTATCTGGGTGAGTTTATATATATTTCATTCTATAATCATATTAGAGAATGAATTACAAATACTAACTGCTTATTATATATAACTAATCAATTCCATCTTCTATTTAGTATAAAATAGTTTTCGAAACCTCGCAAGATAAAAGTTGAAAAAGGAGAACTAATTATAAAGAAATATGGGATAATAATTATCAAATGAAACAAAACAGAGTATAGATTAAAAGCTCTCTATGTACCAGAATTAAACGCAAGCCTATTATCTACAAGATCCTTTTGCGAGTACTTTAATACAAAGGGAGTGTTTAATAATAGGAGAATGTATTTTCATAAAGAAGGAAAAATCATACTATCTACAGACAATTTCTATGGCATTTATGTGATCCCTAATAATCTTTTAAATAATAACCCAGAAATTGCCTTCCTAGCTATTGAAGAAAAAGTTCCCACAGAAGTTGAAGATATTATATACAACAAAATCAAGACAAACCAAATAAAAATTCAGAGGAGAAATCGATTGAAATACTATTAGCTATGGTATTAAAGATTTGAATATATGGAATACAGAGTTCTGAGCAAACTATACCTAATAACAACACTCGAAAAGGATATCAAATTATCAACAGACCTAGAATCATATGAAGTTTACGTAATTACTAAGATAAAGAAATATTATAGCAATATCTTATCAGAGTATAAAAAAAGACCATTAGTTCTTATCTCTCTTGATATTATAGATCCATTTTCAATATTTCTTTAAAAAAAAACGATATTTTATAGAAATCATTAATAACTAGATATAGAAGATCTGGGTGATTTGTTTGGAAAAGAAAAGTAATATTATATTTGAGCTTAAGAAATAAAGAGTTATAGTGAAAAGGGAAAATGGTTTCCTAATAGAAACTATAAGAACTAATAATACATTAAAGATCGAAAAGATATTATAGGAATAATAAAACAAATTAGAAGTATAAAGATAATCGACTTGTACATATACATCGAATCAAAACGGAACTATAGAACGAGTAATCCAGACAACCCAAACGAATATATACATAATATTGAAGGATTCTATAATGTTTATAGAATTTTGGGATTATATAATAGAATTAGATATATACACTCGAAACAGGACCTGTACTAGACCCTGGGTTAACAATTTCGAAGTCAAGCAAAGATATAATGAGATTCTAGGTAACTAACAATGTAATATTAATATATCAATAAAAAAAAAGCGAATATCACCTCACAAAGTATAGATAGAAAATATACTATCGATTAATCATATTAAGGTATAAGAATCCAAATACTATTCTTATATCAATCCATCTTCACACTCAAACAGAATACGATGAAACAAGCTAACTAATCAAGCTCGAATCGGAGTGTTTGTAGGATATAATAAGTATATAACAAAACAATTATGAATATACATATTAGATAGACATATAGTCATTAAGACTAATAACTATACATTCTTCAAAGGTTCACTAGAAGGAAAGATCGATTTAAAATTGCGAAGTATAATATCGAATAGGGATTTTGTAGAAGGTTAAAGAATAGAGAATATACTACTAAATCAACGCCCTATTGGACAATCTAGAAAAGAAGCAATAGCTAAAGCGAGCGCAGAAAATGGGATTGAGATTAATTATGAAATTCCTAGCAATGAGAGTATCAATACCCCTGAAGCTATATACAAAGCTGATATCAATACTCAAATAACAAAAGGGAAATAAAGCATTAAAATCTCTAATTATAAAGAAATTTAATTACTCTTATTATTATAAGTAGTTATTCCCTTTATAACAAAACCAGAAACTAAACAAGATAAAATGAATATTGATTCCCCGGCGGGACTAATAATACGGAAAAGAACTCGAGAGCGTAAGGACATAGTAGACTTTCGAGAAACAAAGAGATTGTATACACTCCTAGCTATTATCACTGAATTGGAGTCTGAAAAGAATTTCTTCAAAAAACACACAAGCAAATATACCTTTATCTCTGAGATAATTATTATAGGTGTTATAGCTAAAGATATCCCAATTCTAAAGATCTACAAAAAAGCGATTCACAATCCTGTTTATAGAGAACAATGGCAAGAGACAATCGATCGAGAAATCAGTGAATTAAAGAAAAACAATATATAAAAACAAATGTTCGATAATGGTATTACTAATCTAGTCAGTACGAAATGGGTGTTCACTACCAAGCTGAATCTTGATGGCTCGTTGGATTAGTTCAAGACTCGATTGGTCGCTAAAGGTTTCATACAAAAATATAGTATCAATTATTTCGATATATTCGCCCCTACAGTTCAATTAATGATAATAAGATTATTTCTATTAATAATAGCATTACAGGACCTAGAGATATACTATTTCAATATCAAAAATACATTTATGGAAAAAAAACTGAAAGAGAAAATATTCCTCTCTATATCAAAAAGGATTCGAGTGAAACCCGATCATGTTCTCGAGGTTTTATACAGCTTATATGGTCTGAAGCAGGCAGCCCGGGATTGGAACAAACTAATTAAAAAGTATATATTATAATAAGGGTTTTCTCAGAGTCTTATTAATCCATATTTGTTTACTCATTCCGAATGGGGTATTATGGTTTTATTCTATATAAATAATCTTCTTATTGTAATACGAAATCTAAATAAAATCACTTAATTTAGTAATTAACTTACCTTTGTATTCAACGCTAAGAACCTGGGGGAGATAGAAAACTCAAAGCTTTTTGGTATAAGAATAACTAGAGATAAAAAGAATCGATTACTTTATATAAACCAAGAGCAATATCTCAAGAAAGTTTTAAGTAGATATGGTTTCATAAAAGAGTTATTCAAACCAATTTCCACTCCAATTGAAGGCTATAATACTCTTCGCTCTGCGAAAGATAACAATAAACAAACTGATCCTAACAAGTATAATTGTATAATTGAAGAGCTAATGTATACAATGATATACTCAAGACCGGATATAGCTTTTAGTTTTAGCAAGCTTAGTCAATATATAAAAGATTTAGTACAATTTTATATAAATCAATTACAAAGAGTTATAAGATATTTATATATAATAATCAGTTACAAACTACGCTTTAAATCAGAGGGAGTTAGAAACCTTGTTTTATACTTTAATGCAGACTATACAAGTAATATTATAAATAGGAAAAGCACATCAGGAGTAGTCACATTACTAGAAGAAGAACTAATATTCTGGATGAGTAGAAAACAGAATTTGATATCAACATTGACTATAGAATCAGAATACATAGCCTAGTCCATCACAGCGAAACAAGGTTAATGACTTACACAGATACTTAGAGATATAGAATATAAATATCTTATTATTAAAAACGAATTAATAGTTAATATAAAAAAGAATAATCAAGAAGCAATAGTATTAGTCAAAAACCTATAGCTTACTGATAGGTCAAAACATATTGATATAATATACCACCACATTTACAATCTCAAAGAGAAAGACAGGATTAATATCAGCTACATCTTAACAAACACAATGATAGCGAATGGGCTGACAAAACCATTATCGAAAGATATATTCAAAAGATTTATAGAAATGTTAAGTATAATGGAAAAAAAGAGGTAACCATAGAGATTTATAATACTAGTATAACTTTGTCTAATTTGGGTAAAGTTATTTTAGTATTCTATAAGAACCCTATTATATTGAATCCAAGGGGGAGTGTTGAAGATAATGGTTTATGTGGTGTTAAGATACAGGGAGAGCTAATCCTATTCGGGTTTAGTAGAAACTCTCCTTACAGGAAGAGTTTTTATTATATAAAATTAAAAGCCCTTTAGGGTATATAGAGATAGAGAATATACAAGTGAATAACCTCAAAAAGGCCCTCAAAGTCAACTCTAAGCTTCCTACCATTTCTTATAGAGAGTTATAATCTTAATAGTATATACTAATTTTGGATTTAATCCTAGAGTATATCAAATATCGATATCACAAAAAATTAATATCGAATCAGCAATAATATAAGTCAAACAATTAAAAGATTTATAAGAACAGCTTACTCTTAATCTAAAATTTATATTATTTAGAACAGTGGCCTATTATAATACGAAACATAGTATAGAATCTACACTTAAAGAGGGGGATAAAGTTTATCTGCTATAACGAAACATTGAAACCAAGAGATCAAGCAATAAACTCGACCACAGGAAACTAGGATCATTTAAGATTGATAAGGTAATAGGAATGGTTAATTATCGATTAAGATTATCAGACATAATGAATATTCACTCAGTATTCCATATATCCTTACTCGAACTAGTACTACCAGGAGCGCCAAATGTACTATTCACAGAAATCGAATCAGTTAATCCTAATGTTATATATAATATTGAAACAATATTAGATTATAAATATATTAGAGACAAAATCAAATATTCGATCAAATAATTGGATTACCTACACTCAGAAAATATATGGGAACTCAAGATGGATCTCAGCTGTCCTGAGAAACTATAAGTATTCCATTTAAAGTATTCATATTTACTAGTAAAGCCTCAAGCTCGATATCAGATAATAATAGTAACAAAGAATCAAAGAAATCGAAGGAAAAGGAATCATTAGGAATGGGTGTAGAGGTGTTTGCTGTCTCTTTGTTCATATACTTCTTTTCCAATTTCTTCTTTTCTTTTATCTCCATTAGCTTATCAAGAGTTTGTAAACTATGACGAAGCATTTCGAATTTATACTTTAATAGAAAACGCTTCTATTTTCGAAGGCGAAGGATTTTAATTATTGCCTTTTAAGAAACATTAATTGCATGTTCCTTCTTTTCATTCAGTCTGGTCTTTTGATAATCCAGATTATTCTAATTACTCTCTATAGAACCACGAGTATCATATTTCCGCCCTTGACGAATACACTCAATGTATTGCAAGGAATCTGAAGAAGAAATAATGTATTTACGCCCTTGGTGTTCACATAGAGAACAAGAAGACATTTCGAAACCATAGGATTCAACAAGACGAGCTAAATGTAACCTTTCCTTTCGTTTGTGAAAGTTGTTAGTCATATTGAAGAAGAAAAGACTATGGAATGGCAATATCCCAAGTGGGGTAGTACGTTCTATATAGACACTTGGGACAAGTACTAATCTAAGAAGGGGATAGTGTTACGCCGATAACTAGGAGTACTACATTACATAACTTCCAGCACGTGATAGAGCGTTAGGGAGCACCAGTGCTCCTAAAGCGCAGTGTAATTCATTACAATTCATTATATTAAGAGGTCCTAAAGATTAATATATTAAGAACAAAGATCTATATAAGGAATAGGATTTCATTAAATATAAAGCTTTATACTTAAAAACAATTATTAGTTTTATTATTATAGTTACAAGAATTGTAATCAGTTGTTGGAAATATATAATATGTACCACGTGTTATATCACATGTGATATAACACATACATATATATATATATATCTTCCACTTTGTAGTCTAGATTCTAAGT
This sequence comes from Botrytis paeoniae, assembly GCA_004786145.1. NCBI lineage: Eukaryota > Fungi > Ascomycota > Leotiomycetes > Helotiales > Sclerotiniaceae > Botrytis > Botrytis paeoniae. Next base: position 13,251 of record PQXI01000348.1, on the reverse strand, counting down.
CTAATAAGTTAATCTACATAGTCAATAATACATACAACCACTATCCTACCACTCTTATTTTAATAGGTTATAAAGCCTAGTATTCCGTAGTAAAATTATGGCCGAAGATTATTCAATAAAGTCTATACAGCCTAAGTAGAGATTAACGATATACAAGTTCTTCATAAGGACTAAGTCGATCAAGATTTCACTTAGTACAGCAAGAGAACTACTGAGCGATAGTTGTTACGTAATCATTATATACATCGCACTCTTCTTTTAAAGAAGTATTATATATACATACATCTTAAACCATTATACAACTTTGCCCCAAATTAGCAAAATTGTAATATATACAAAAATACCCCGCACTAACAATATTTTCACCTATCCGATATCATAATAAACAACAATACCAAATATAAGAATTATTCCAAGCGTATTCCTTCCCTTACTCAAGAAAACCACGAGTGATGGACCCGCTAGATAAGGATTCAACTTCGAGGGAAAGCTATATTCTATATCTGTGAGAAGATACTATACGGATATACACAAGTCGCGACTAGTATTGATGATATCTTGGTAAAAGGTTTTGAGGAATTAAACCTGTCCGAAGATAACAAAACTATATTCATTCAATTCAATATCGAAAAGAAAGTTATATTCCTCAAGGATGAAGCAAATGTACTATCTTATATCTACTGCTTACTTTTCGATAATAATAAAGCCTTAGTCGATGAATACAATACAGCAAAAGGACTTTAGGATTATTTTATAATAAAATACACCTAGATAGATGATATCGCCGCGAACGAATATCTTCTCAAAATTAAGAACTTCGTTTTTCAGCTAGAAAATATACCTAATATAACGATCATTAGTATCTAGAATAAACTCAAGGAGCTTCGTCGAAGACTTATATCTGCGGACTCCTCTGCTGGTACTATGTGTACTAATAAATCACTTTTCCAAAATCTGACTATATCTCTCCCAAATGAGTACAAAACTACTATCGATATAATATACATTGTTAGTAATACTCTAATAATTGATTAAAAGATCAAACATCTACAAATTAAGGAAGTTGAGATTAAGAGTTCCATAGAGGTAGTATATATTGCTAGAAGAAATAAAAAAAATTTATATTATAATCTCTATTGGAACTCAGATACAGACTCGAAGTCAAATATACCCAACACCTGCGAACTCTATAACAAAACAGAACACTTGATACAGAAATACTCTTTACTTAGATATACAAAATATCTCTTGATATATAATACAAGATATAAGAAGAAGCGACAACAATCGACTTCTCTTTCCCAAATCGAAAAAAAAGAGAAACGTGACTACAAAGTCTATATAGCCAAATCAAGTTCAACAGAAAGCATTAATAATAAAAGTAGTAACAACTCTGATTTCGAGTATTACTATTTTACTAAAGAGATTATTAGTAAGACATCCCCATCTCTATAGTATACCGATTCTGGCGCTATTTCATATATATCTGATCAATGTTTTCTCTTCAGGACTCTAATTATTATATTATAACGAAAGATAGTAGTTGATGAGGGAACTATATACTCATACGAAAAAGGGATGGTAGATATGATATATAAGAATGGATCAAGAATGATTTTGAATAGAGTTTTATATATATTAGGACTAGGAGTCAATTTACTTTTTGCTAAGAGAATCTGCGAGACAGGATTCGAAGGGAGATTTAGTTTTAAAAAGATATATTTTATATCAAAAGGTAATAAAAATGATAAGATTATTGAAGTCAAAATGAAAGATGGAATATATATTATTTTGTATATAAAATCAGAATACAAAAACTTTGTATTATTTATTGAGATTTTAAATGATACAAAGAGTATCTCTGAAGAACTAATAATATTAGAAAAGGAAAGATATCTAATTTGGTATTGATATTTTAATTATCTTAGCCCTAATAAAATCAGAAATATATACAAGATAACTATACTTCAGAAGCCCATCAAGATCCCCTTATCTCTTGATATATATGATATCTATTCCCTTACAAAAATAACTAATAGAATTCCGAATGAATTGAGCAGTCGAAAGTCTAAGAGATTAGAATTGATCCATTTTGATATCACTAATCCCTTCCCAAAATCCATTCGAGAATATAGATACTTTATCCTTATTATTGATAGTATAACAAAAATAAACTGGATTATTCCTTTGAGATATAAAAGTGATGTGATTCTTTTACTAAAAGAATAGAAACGAGGAATCGAGCTCAGTATAGAAGTATTAGTGATTGCCGCTAGAATAGATAATGTATTAGAACTATTATAATTAATTCGAAAATAGAAATCTGGAGTATGATTAGAGGTTACAATAATAGTATCATTATATTAAAACGGCCCAGTCAAATATAATATCCGTATAGTAGAGACTAATATAAAAGCAATATTAAAGAAAGTCTGTTTATTACTAGAATTCTGGGATGAAGCTGTAGAACATGATGTATATATTCAAAACTGTATTAGTATTGGATCAGACTCAAATGGGATTGACTAAAGCTTATTAGAGGTATTTACTAATATTATATTAGATATTAATAAATGTAAGATCTAGGGGAATCGATGCTACATTTATATCAATCCTAAGATAATCCTAAGTAAATAGAGATATAATAAATTATATGATACTATAAGATTTAGGATATTTTTAGGATACTTAAAGAATATAATCAGGTATATAAAAATATACTCATCTAAATTAGACTATACCTATTGATTTTCGCGAGTTATAATCAATAAGAACTATAAGAGTAGGGATATAGATTTGAAACTTAGGAATTATACTACTGGAGCTCAAGGAATAAAGAATGTCGAACCAGACTGAAAATCTTATAACAGATCGAAGTTCTTATCAGAAGCATTATTCAATTAAATCAATTTATTAATCTTATCTAATTCAATAATCCCAGACTCTATCGAAATACAATTATCTAGGGAAACCAACAAAGAAAGTATTCTCCGCTTTGATGAAGACAAAGACAGTAATATCTTTTCTATCTTTGATTTACTATTTGATTTACTAAAACAAACAGGGGAAACACTAGATATACTAAAAGTGACACCCGATCTATCAAAGCAAATAGAAGAAATATTAAGTACACTCAAATAAGTTTCTGAAAATCTCATTATTAATATATTCCCAGCTCCTACCTCAATTTCATCTATTAAATATAACTTTGCCTAATATGAGCAAAGTTATAAATTATAAGATTAGCTTTCAGAAACGAGGTATAATCTTTATAAAAGGAAAAGAGATATAAATATAGATAATCAAAAGGAGCAAGGAATTCCTAAGATAATTCAATTATTTCTTGCTATATTAAACGAGCTACTCAATGAACAGATCGAATAAGCTATAATAATAATCCCAAGTACTCTATAAAACAATAGAAGGATACAGAATATAATCACTTCTCATTTTACAACTATACTTACAAACACCCCTGAAAATGATAATATAGCACTACCTGTAAATGAGATATTAGGAATCAAAATCCCTAAGACCTATAAGGAAACTATAACAGATAAGGAACATAAAAAAAAGTGATAAATAATAGTTCAAGAGGAAGTTGATTCTTTAGTTAAAAACGGTACCTGGGAAGAATTCATTCTTCTGTAAGAAAGCAACCTAGTCTCAATCAAATGGGTTTTTACTATGAAAACCAAGAACGATACAATAGAGAGATTCAAAGCACAATTAGTGGCTCGAGGTTTTAGTTAAGTCCTAGGGAAAGATTATAATGAAATATTTACTCCTACAGTTCGACTGAATACTCTTCATCTCTTTCTAGCAATCACTATACAAGAAGATTTAGAATACTTATATTTCGATATCAAGAATGCCTTCACTGAATTATACTTGAAAGAGGAAATTTATTTAGCCCCCCCTCAAGGAGTATAAATAAAACAAGGGCATATTCTTCATGCACTCCGTAGTCTTTACGGTTTGAAATAGGCTGATAGAGATTGGAGTTTATTATTGAAAGAGTATCTATTAGAAACTGGATTTATACAAAGCCAGGCCGATCCCTGTTTATATATTAATCATTAAATGAATCTAATATTATTAGTATATGTAGATAATATCATTATAGCTATAATACAGAAACAAGATATTGAATAGTTTTATCAAAAACTCTCTGTTTGTTTTAATACTAAGAATCTGGGGGAGATTAATAAGATCTTAGGAGTTCGCATTATTCGAAATAGAAAAGAAAGAACTCTAACAATGAATCAAGAAGAGTATTTAGATACTATACTTATATAGTTCGGAATTCCCTATAGTTAATACACGTCAAGAAAGATACCAATATCTGATTATAGCCAACTACGATCTATACACCCAGATGATAAATTAATAGATATTCACGAGTATTAGTAAGTAATCGACAGTATAATTCATTTTATAGTTTATATAAGACTAGATATCGCTTTTAGTCTTAAAAGATTAGTATAGGCTATATCCAATCTAGTAAAGTATTATAATATTATACTCAAGAACCTTATAAGATATTTGAGATTAATCATCAAATAGAAGCTACACTTCAAGTCTGGGGGAATCCAGCCGACTATATATAAAGATTATAACCTCCTATAGAATATCATTAAAGTTTATACAAATGCAGATTAGATATCTAATAAAACTAATTAAAAAAGTATTTCGGGAGGTATAATAAATATTCTATAATAGACTAATCTTATGGGCAAGCAAGAAGTAAATGTTTATAGCGATATCAAGTGTAAAAGCAGAGTACATTTCGACAGCTATATTTGCGAAGCAAGACCAATAACTAGCTCAACTACTAAAGAACTTGAAATACTCGAAGTATATTGATAATAAAGAGGCAGTTCAAATACTAGGTAATAATCAAAAAGCATTAGTCCTAACTAAGAACCCTTACCTATATAAGCGATTGAAGCACATTGATATATACTACTACTTTATCAGGAATCTAACTGAGAAATAACTAATTAATACTAATTATATCAACACTAAAGATATGACTACAGATGGACTAACAAAGCTATACGCTAGAGTAATATTCGAAAGGTTCAAGGATATGCTAGGTTTTGTAATAGAGTAAGGTTTAACTATAGAAGCTAGGAGAGAATAATCTCTCTAAGGGAGTGTTGGAAATATACGATATATACCATGTGCCATATCACATGTAATACGGTACGTATATACATATATATATCTTCCACTTTGTAGTCTAGATCCTTAGTCTAATAAGTCAATCTACATAGTCAATAATACATATAACTACTATCCTACTACTCTTATTTTAACAATTTCGATTAATACTAAAGAATGATATATTCTCGAACTAGTACAATCGCGAGCATTCATTAGACTCAACTCTATTCAGATCTATAAGAGATTAAGGTTTTGTTACTACAAATGTTTCCGATAAAAATAAATCATATAATTATCCGGGTGAGTTTGTATACATTTCATTCTATAATTATATTAAAGAATGAATTACGGATACTAACTACTTATTATATATAACTAATCAATTCCATTTTTTATTTAGTATAAAACAGCTTTCGAAATCTCACAAAATAAAAGTTGGAGGGGGAGAACTGGTTGCAAAGGAATATGGGATAGTAGTTATCAAATGAAACAAAACAGAGTATAGATTGAAAGCTCTCTATGTATTAGAATTAAATATAAGCCTATTATCTGCAAGATTCTTTTATAAGTATTTTAATGTAAAAGGAGTGTTTAATAATAGGAGAATGTATTTCTATAAAGAAGGAAAAATCACATTATCTGTAGACAATTTCTATGGCATTTATATGATCCCTAATAATTTTTCAAATGATAATCTAGAAACTATCTTTCTAATTATTGAAGAAGAAATTCCCGTAGAAGTTGAAGATATTGTATATAACGAAATCAAGACAAACTAAATGGAAGTTCAGAGGAGAAATCGATTGAAATGTTATTGGTTATGGTATTGAAGGTTTGGATATATAGGATACGGAGTTCTAAATAAATTATATCTGATAATAATACTCGAAAAAAATATCAAGTTGCTAATAGATCTAGAATTATATGAAGTTTGTATAATTACTAAAATAAAGAAGTATTATAGTAATATCTTATCAGAGTATAAGAAGAGACTATTAACTCTTATCTCTCTTAATATCACAAATCCATTCCCAATATCCCTTCGAAAAAAAACAATATTTCGTAGAAATCATGGATAGCTGGACATAGAAGATCTGAGTGATCTATTTGGAAAAGAAAAGTAATATTATATCTAAACTCGAGAAATAGAGAGTTGTAGTGGAAAGGAAAAGTGGTTTCCTGGTAGGAGCTATAAGAACTGATAATGCACTAGAGATCGAAAAGATATTACAGGAGTGATAAGACAAATTAGAAGTATAGAGGCAATCGACTTGTACATACACATCGAATCAAAATGGAACTGTAGAACAAGTAATCCAGATAATTCAAATGAATATACATACGATATTGAAGAACTTTATAATACCTATAGAATTTTGGGATTATATAGCGGAATCAGATGTGTACACTCGAAACAGAACCTGTACTGAACTCTGGATTGACAATTTCGAAATCAAGTAAAGATGTAATAAGATCCCAGGTGATCAATAATATAATATTAATATATCAGTAAAGAAAAAGTGAATATTATTTCACAAAGTATAGACAGGAAATATATTATCGATTGATTATATTAAGATATAAGGATCTAAATACTATTCTTATATTAATTCATCTTTATACTTAAACGGAATACAATGAAACAAGCTAACTAACCGAGCTCGAATCGGAGTATTTATAGGATACAACAAGTATACAATAAAATAATTATAGATATATACATTAAATAGATATATAGTCATTAAGATTAATAACTATATATTCTTCAAAGATTTACTAAAAGGAAAGATCGATTTAAGATTACGAAGTGTAACATCGAATAGGGATTTTATAGAAGGTCAAGAAACAAAGAATATACTACCAGATCGATGCCCTATTGAATAACCTAGAAAAGAAGCAACAACTAAAGCAAATATAGAAAATAAGATTAAGACTAGTCATAAGATCTCTAGAAATAAGAGTATCAATATCTCTAGAGCTATATATAAAGCTAATATTAACACTCAAATAGTAGAAAGGGAATAAAATATTGAGATTTGTTAAAGATAGTGGTTCACGTGGCGCCAAGATACAGGGAGAGCTAATCCTATTCGGATCTAGTAGAAACTCTCCCCACAGGAAGAGTTTTCACTACATAGAATTGGAAGCTCTTCAAGGTATATAGAGATAAAGAATATACGAGTGAATAACCTCAAAAAGGCCCTTAAAGTCAACCCTAAGCTTCCTATTATTCCCTATAGAAAGTTATAATCTTAATAGGTTATAAGCCCGGGTTTGCTTTGGATTAAATTTGTTGGTCAAAAAGGTTAACAATACAAAGGTAGAGGCCTATACACAATGAAAAGGCAGAGGTCTATATAAAAGCGAGGAGACAGAGATCTACATAGTACTAACAAAATAGTAGAGGCCAAATAGAAAAGAGTTGTAGTAAAGGCTTCTTACAATATATTAAATATATAGCGAAAACTTAAAACAAATCTGCTTTCGCTAAACCGATAAAGAAATTCCTATCGCAGACAACTTTGCTCAAACAGGGCAAAGTTATTCCAGCCTTTCAAAAATGACAATGAGTAATGCAGTCAAACTGCCCAAGATCCCAACTCTCGATCGAAAGAACTTTCAATAATGGTTTAAGATAGTAAGATTATATATTATATAGAAGAGTTGGGAATATGTGATCAATCATAATATGAATGTATGTAAAGTGTACTATAGAGATACAGATCAGCTTGATAATATAATTCTATGAATAAAAAAAAGCCAGATTAATACAAAGCTTTTTATGATTCAATATATCAACAAGATTGATAACAAACTTATTAAAGATATCCCCAAATTCAACAGCAAGTAGACAAAGCTTATTCAAAAATATCAGCAAGTAACAATAGGAGAATTGCGAAATAAGTTTACTCAGCTTATAATATAGAAGCTCAAGGATAATACTATTGCTGAAGAAGGATGAATAGAGATTTGTATAATACAGAAAGAGATTATCGAAGCTGAATCTAAGCAAAAGGATCTTTTGATAGAAGATACAACTTTCAGCTTCTTTATTCAAGGATTTCCAGATCGCTTCAATATAACTATCGAAGTCATTGATGTTCAAAATCTCGATTTTGAGGAGAAGTTCGATAAGATCCAAGTTATAGATAAATTTGTAGTATTAAAGAAAGCTGCCAACAAAATAATGGATATAGATGGAGATATAAGTATAACTATAATTGCTACTCAAAATAATAAACAGTATAATAATTACTTTCGCTATCGAAACCATAATCAGAACCAGCGTTTTCATAGCTCCAGCAGATCCAAAGATTGTTTCCTCTGTAACAAAGCTGATTATATTGCTCGAGAATGCCTATACAAAACAGCTATCTAAGTATACATCAAAAACAATCCAATCAAACAATCATCCCGATCAATACCAAAGAACAATATATCCTCAAACTAATACAATCGCGAGCATTCATTAGACTCAACTCCATTCAGACCTATAAGAGATCAAGGTTTTATTGCTATAAATGTTTCCAATAAAGATGAATCATATAACTACCCAGATGAATTTGTATACATTTCATTCTATAGTTACACTAAAAAATAAATCATGGATACTAACTGCTCATCGCATATAACTAATCAATTTCATTTTCTATCTAGTATAAAACAGCTCTTGAAACCTTGTAAGATAAAAGTTGGAAAGAGAGAATTGATTACAAAGGAATACAGGATAGTAGTTATCAAATGGAATAAAACAGAGTATAGATTGAAAGCTCTTTATATACTAGGATTAAATACAAGCCTATTATTTGCGAGATCCTTTTGCGAGTACTTTAATACAAAAGGAGCATTTAATAATAGAAGAATGTATTTCTATAAAGAAGAAAAAATCATATTATTTATAGACAATTTCTATAACATTTATATAATCCCTAATAATCTTTCAAATGATAACTCAGAAATTGCCTTCCCAGCTATTGAAGAAGAAGTTCCCGTAGAAGTTGAAGATATTATATATAACGAAAGCAAGACAAACCAAATGAAAGTTCAGAGGAGAAATCGATTGAAACGCTATTAGCTGTGGCATCGAAGGTTTGAATATATGGGATATGAAGTTCTAAGCAAATTACACCTAATAACAATACTCGAAAAGGATATCAAGTTGCTAACAGACCTAGAATCATATAAAATTTGTGTAACTATTAAGATAAAAAAGCATTATAGCAATATCTTATTAGAGTATAAGAAGAGACCATTAGCTCTTATCTCCCTTGATATTATAAGTCCATTTTCAATGTCCCTTCGAAAAAAACGATATTTTGTAGAAATCATTGATAGCTGGACACAAAAGATTTGAGTGATTTATTTGAAAAAGAAAAATGATATTATATCTGAGTTCGAGAAGTGGAGAGTTGTAATAGAAAGGGAAAATGGTTTTCTAATAGGAGCTACAAGAACTAATAATATACTAGAGATCGAAAAGATATTACAGAAGTGGTAAGACAAATTAGAAGTACAGAGGCAATCGACTTATACATACACATCGAATCAAAACGGAACTACAGAACAAGCAATCCAGATAACCCAAATGAATATATATACAATATTGAAGAACTCTATAATGCCTATAGAATTTTGGAATTATATAGTGAAATCAGATATGTATACTCGAAACAGAACCTGTATTAAACTCTGGGTTAACAATTTCGAAATTAAGTAAAGATATAATGAGATTCCAGATGATTAATAGTATAATATTAGTATACTAGCAAAGAAAAAGCGAATATCACTTTACGAAATATAAACAGGAAATATACCATCGATTAATTATATCAAGATATAGGGATCCAAATACTATTCTTATGTCGATCTATCTTCGTACTCAAATAGAACACAATGAGACAAGCTAACTGACCGAGCTTGAATTGAAGTGTTTATAGGATACAACGAGTATACAATAAAACAGTTGTAAATATACGCATTAGATAGATATACAGTCATTAAGACTAATAACTATATATTCTTTAAAGATTTACTAGAAGGAAAGATTGACTTAAGATTACGAAGTATAATATCGAATGAAGATTTTATAGAAGATCAAGGAATAGAGAATATACTGCCAGATCGATGCCCTATTGAACAACCTAGAAAAGAAGCAATAGCTAAAGCAAGCGCAAAAAATAGAATTGAGATTAGCTATGAGATTCCTAGTAATGAGAGTATCAATACCCCTGGAGCTATATACGAAGCTAATATCAACACTCAAATAGTAAAAGGGGAACAAAGCATTGAGATCCCTAATTATAAAGAAACTCAATTACTCTTATTATTATGAGTAGTCATTCCCCCTATAACAAAACTAGAAACTAGACAAGACAAAATGAATATTGATTCCCCAGTAGGATCAATGATACAGAAAAGAACTTGAGAGTGTAAGAACATAGTAGACTTTTAAGAAACAAAGAGATTATATACACTTCTAATTATTATCGCTGAATTAAAGCCTAAAAAGAATTTTTTTAAGGAATATATAAGTGAATATACCTTTATCTCTAAGATAATTATTATAAGTACTATAGCTAAAGATATCCTAATCTCAAAGATCTACAAAGAAGCGATTTACGATTCTATTTATGGAGAATAATAGTAAGAGACAATCAATCGAGAAATTAGTAAATTAGAGAAAAACAATATATGGAAATAGACATTCGATAATAATATTATTAACCTAGTCAGTACGAAATGAGTGTTCACTACTAAGCTGAATCTCGATGGTTCGTTGGATCGGTTCAAGGCTCGATTAGTCGCTAAAGGTTTCACACAAAAATATAGTATTAATTACTTCGATACATTCGCCTCTATAATTCAATCAATAATAATAAGATCATTTCTATCAATAATAATATCGCAGAACTTAAAGACATATTATTTCGATATCAAGAATATATTCACGAAAGCGAAACTGAAAGAGAAAATATTCCTTTTTACATTAAAAGGGATCCGAGTAAAACCCGGCTATATTCTCGAGGTTTTACGCAGTCTATATGATCTGAAGCAGATAGCCCGGGATTGGAACGAACTAATTAAAAAGTATATATTACAATAGGGGTTTTCTTAGAGTCTTACTAATCCATGTTTATTTATTTATTCCAAACGGGGTATCGTGGTTTTACTCTATGTAGATAATCTTTCTATTGTAGCACAAAACCTAAATGAAATCATTTGGTTTAATAACCAACTTATCTCTATATTTAACATTAAGAATCTAAGGGAGATAGAAAATTCAAAGCTTTTTAGTATAAGAATAATTAGAGATAGAAAGAATCGATCACTTTATATAGACCAAGAGTAATATCTCGAGAAAGTCCTAAGTAGATATAGTTTCACAAAAAAGTTGTTCAAACCAATTTCCACTTCAATTGAAGGCTACAATACCCTTTGCCCTACGAAAGACGACGATGAACGAACCGATCCTAACAAGTACAGTCGTATAATCAGAGAGCTAATATATACAATAATATACTCAAGACTAGATATAGCTTTTAGTCTTAGTAAGCTTAGTCAATATATAAAAGATCCAGTATAATTTTATATAAATCAATTACGGAGAGTTATAAGATATTTACATACAACAATTAGCTACAAACTATGCTTTGGATTAGAGGGAGTTAGAAACCTTATTTTATATTCTGATGCAAATTATATAAGTAATATTATAGACAGAAAAAGCACATCAGGAGTAATTGTATTACTGGGAGGAGGACCAATATTCTAAATAAATAGAAAACAGAATTCGATATCAATATCGAATATAGAATCAGAATACATAGCCTAGTTCATTGCAGCGAAACAAGATCAATGGTTTGTACAAATACTTAAAGATATGGGATATAGATATCTTGTTACTGAAAACAGATTAACAGTTAATATGAAAGGGGATAATCAAGGGGATAATCAAGGAGCAATAGTATTAGTCAAGAACCCACAGCTCACTAACAGATCAAAACATATTGATATAGCATACCACCATATTCACGATTTCAAAGAGAAAGGCAGAATCAATATCAGCTATATCCCGATAAATATAATGGTAACGAATGAGCTGACAAAACCGCTATCGAAAGATGCATTCAAAAGGTTTGTAGAAATGTTAGGTATGACGGAAGAAAAAAGGTAATCATAGAGATTTACAACACTAGTATAACTTTGCCCAATTTGGGTAAAGTTATCTTAGTATCCTATAAGAATCCTACTATATTGAATCCAAGGGGGAGTATTGAAGATAATGGTTCACGTGGCGTCAAGATACAGGGAGAGCTAATCCTATTCGGGTCTAGTGGAAACTCTCCCTACAGGAAGAGTTTTCATTACATGGAATTGGAAGCCCTTCAAGGTATATAGAGATAGAGAATATACGAATGAATAACCTTAAAAAGGCCCTCAAAGTCAACCCTAAGCTTCCCACCATTCCCTGTAGAGAGTCATAATCTTAACATATTGATATATTGATTAAATTTGAGATTTGAATCAAACCATATACCTAACCATCTAATTAAAGATTGAGGTCTAATAATATCAGAATTGAATAATGTGATTAGAAAGTTTCTAATTAACTTAAATACTGAGAAATGCATTAATTCCGTTTTTGCTAAATCGAATTGAATAGCATTTTTCGAGCTAAATTCGTAGATTTGTTTTATTACTTTCTCAAGAAGTTTGATATTCTTTTTCCATAAGGATGAATTTATAATTAGAGTAATATCATCAATATAGGAAAGGAATTTGATTGGTTTTGAAAGGAATAAGTCTTTAATATAAATCAGAAAAAGGATTAGTGAAATTGAACTATTTTATAGTATTCCGGTTGAAATAGGCTTAAAGAATTCGATTTGGTTATTAAAGGATAGTTTTAATTATCTCTATTGTAGAAAAGAGATTATTCAGAAGATAAGATTCGTTGGTAGTTTCAGTTTCTTACAAATATCTAGTAATCGATTTCTTGAAACATAATCGAAGGCTCCCTTTATATCCATAAATAGAACTGAGGTCTTTTTGTGGATTTACTTGTTTCTTTCGATTTCGGTG
>PQXI01000347.1:0-27958 GCA_004786145.1 Botrytis paeoniae | reverse complement strand
CCACCCACCCACCCACACACACACAACCTCCCCATTCCCATCAGCATTCCCTCCACAAAAAGAACATCTAATAGGAATAAGTAATCTTAAAAGTCACAACTAAATCTAGGTATATCCTATAAATAGATAACTGAAGTTATAACTTATAGCTAACAATATACACTATCTCTCTCCTCCCTTCCTCGAATATGCTACATACCACATATCATATAGATCCGACATGCATCTTTCCTAAGTTTCCTTAAGAGGTGGTAAAATTCCCAAATTCTCAAATTTCACATCTCGTAGTATGTGCATACGACTGTGAGATTATGAATGGATATTTGAATATCCAACGGATATATTCTTACTAGAAGAAGAAATCTCCGTACCCTTCCATCTCAAATATTCAGAGTTCATCCATCATTCGGCAAGAAAGGAGAAGAAGAAGAATGAATTGATTAATTCTTATATGTAGTTCCTACCTATTTAATAACGATGATGACTTCTTACATCGATCCTGTAAATCCTCTATATTTCTCAAAAGTTGAAGATTAAGTAAAGAGCCATAAACATATCTCTATCCACTCACCCTCAATACTCCACTCAAAGGAAGCCCTCTATCATCTTCTATCTATCCGACTCAGATCGATTTACTCTTTCCATTTATCTAAAACCCTTTTTGCAGAAACTCCTTAGATAATTTCCCCATCAGTCAAGTTTGCAATTCTCTCTAGGCATCCAGATCATTCTTTTCCTTCGCAATCATCACATCCGGGTCATACCGATTGAAAATACCCGATACTCGTCCGCTGGCACTTAGATATCCTTTGTATAAGAAAATGATTGGATGTGGATGAAGTTTGAGGGGTTCCCAAATATCTACCTCATAAATAATTTGTTGTCCGAGGTCTGACCCTCGTATGCGGAGGGATTTGGTGTATTGATGTAGAATTCTTGTGGAGAGAGTACTAACCAGACTGGTTTTATTTGAGGACCTTTACCATTTTTGATCAATGGGTTTAGTTCATAGATGTTGATTATATCTAGATTCTTGCAACTGGGGAAGCGTTCGAGACATCTTGCCTGGTAATTAGATCTTCTTTGCGTATGAGAAGTTTCAGGTAACCAAATTGGTATACGCCCACATCGTTCTTCTTAAAGGCATCAACTGATTTGAAGATCTCCATGACATTTGAGATCTTTGTATATTTGAAAGCAACATAGCACTGATTGTTGATTTAGAGGTGCTTATGGTAACGAAGCAGTAAAGCACGTAGAGGGAAAGTTATTCCAGTGTCGAAACCTCAGGCTCAAGAGAGCCAAATATCACGGAACTGGGGACTCTAGAATTCTCCTAGAAAGATATAGTAGGGGAACTTGAAGAGAAGGAGAAACGGGTAGTGTAAGTTATTATAGAGAATATTACAGCTTTGAAATCAACCTCCCCTCAGGCGCTATCAAGTCAAATGTTTATGCAAGAACATTTTGATAAATTTATGTGATATGTGTATGTGAGTAACATTTGTGCATTGCATTAGAAAGCATTAGGAAGCATTGCATTGCATTGCAGGATCATGTGCAGCAACAATCTCATACACTCCCAAGCCTTATAACATGCCACTAATGCATATCCTGATATCCTAATACGGTGTGAATAGCCACGAAGTAAATTTCAATTGATACAATCAAATATGAAAGCATGAAGTTTGAGGACTCTTGATTCGATTGATTCCTCAAATGTCAAAATTGGATTCGAAATGTTGATATTTGTCATTCAGAGTTGAGAGCACTTACTCCGAGACGGTGAGCTACCAGCCAGCATAAATCTGAGTATGTAGATAGAAGAACAGCACCAATGAATGGTAGCAACAAGTATAACTTCAGCTCACCTCACACAATGCAATTAGTCACTCAACCCCACGCCCAGTGAATCCTCCACAAAGAGGACTGGTTGTTCGACGTCGAACTATGGCTTGCGGAAAGCAAATTAAAAAAGAAATGATGTGCGACCGAACAAGACATATTTTGATATACTTGATACCTCCAATTCTTCATTCGAACGATTGTGTACCAAATAAGTGTACATCCGATGCAAGTTGTTGCAAAGAGAGAATTTGGAGGTAGGAAAGATCAATCTCCAGATTTGCAGATTATTCTTTTGATATATTTACCGCGCAAAGCACTTGGTATTAAATGAGATGTTGGACCGGGTATATCCGTTCTGAAACAAAAGACCAAGTTATTATCGGAGCTAGTACTCCGGCCGCATATATAAAACTTGCTACTGCCTACCCAGGTAGCTAGTGGGAATAAATGATTTGATAAGTTATATACGATGTAAATAAAGAAATAAATCAATAAAAGTTGGTTGAAGGATAAAAGATGCCCAGTCAGGTGATATAAGCAAGAATACTCCGCACTCGTCGTTTCATGCTGTTGTATGCGAAGTGAAGTTGATGAGACCCTCCCGATCTTCCATGGGAAAGTTCGATTTGCCATGCTCAATTTGACAAAGGTGGGGGAGGGAATCAAGTGAAGTGTGAAAGGTGTGAAAGGTGTGTGAGAGGTGTGAGAGGTGTGAGAGATGATTCTGGGGAAACGAAAGGATGATGAGCTGATCCTTGTGTAATTTATTATGTAATCAGCATATGCATGTCATGAAATTAGGTACTACATAGATAGAATTGTTACCTAGATAGTGCTAGACAGCTATCTAGTAGCTGTAAACAAATTATATCTTTGAGAATGGCCATACATACATACATACATACATACATACATACATACATATATTTCTACTACTAACATCTAATAACATTTATTCCATATGATACAATAACACAAATAAATAAACCTAGCTATTCAAACTTCACCTTCACTTCACTCAACTCACTACTCACAACAAGTCAATGTCTCAAAGTTTTCCAAGAGGAGCTTTGACCTCAACACTTAGCAAGCTCCATGAACCAATCAAACAACAAAGACCTTTCACCATTCACTCTTCACTCCTCATTTCCCATGTTCCGATGATTCGATGACATCAATACGTCATCATCATCCTTGTTTGTTTTCCTACCATCGTATATCGTACCCCAGAGGAAAAGGCGGGTTGAAGCGGCAAGCTCTCGATCTGGCTATTCAATCTGAGCCACCCACCAAGGTATATTCTGAACATTTCCATTATCAATTATAATGTGTGAATGGAAGATGTATCGAAAGATGCAGAAGAGCGGCAAAAGGAATGCGAAGATCACATTCTACATTCATGTGAGTGGCTGAGATGAAACGGTTGGTTAGGGGCTGAAAGGCAGGTAGGTAAATAAAGAATCCTGCACATTTCTTCTGATGGCATCTGTTATAGCTACCTCCTAGCTACCGAGCCACCTCGCCTACCTAGCTATTCCTGTTAGATATATGCACACACACACATACTCGTATGCATATATTGGTTGCTGCTTTTGACCCGAATATAGATTGACTAGGTAGCTAGCTCAATACTAAGAAGGTTCTTGTTCCGCTCTTTCCCTGATTTGAGTGAATTGGATGATATAGTCCTATAGAGCTTGAAGTGAATCTGGATTCTGCATCGTACTTTCCGATATTCCCTCCTCCTTCACCCTTCACCCCTTACCCCTCACCAACCAATCACAAAGCATGATCTAATTATAATAAATAGTAATCAATGCTCAAACCTGAATTGGGTATATTTTAGTTCGCTTGCTAGGTAACTAGAGCTTATTGTTTGCCTGCAATAATAGTAGGAACCGACTACCTACTTACTCCTCTTTCCTTCCAAGCTTCGTCATTTGATCTCTTCTTCCAACTTCTTAAAAGGATTCGAATCGTCTCCGAATCGTCTCCATCTCTTCCACTCTTCAACCTCAATCAACAACACAATACATACTACTCTTTGAGTTCAATACATCCATTCATACATACATACATACATACATACGAGAGGTTCAAGGATCCTATCAATCTTCAATCATCATGATTGATCCAATGCAAGTCCTCGAGATGGACATTATGAAGAAAACCACTTCGCTTCTCCCAGTTCCAACAAGCACGGCGACTGCTACTCCTTCGGTCGCCCCAATTCCAACAGTCGTTCCTAATATTCCAACTTATGAAGTTGCTGGTCAATCAGGTCAGACAACATTATGGGTAAGTCATCCCAATCAAATCATTCCGATGTCTGCAACATTGTTGGCTAATTTGTATCACTGATTAGGTTGTCTTTGTGATCATGTTCCTCTCAACTCTTACCTTTTTCTACTTGGCTTGGAGAGTACCAGTTGTAAGTGTCTCGCAGATTCTAGCAATCAAGTAATCAATATGCTAACCTGTCGTGTTATAGCAAAAACGCCTCTTTCATGTTCTTACCGCATTCATCACTCTTTTCGCCACCCTCTCATACTATGCAATGGCAATTGGTGATGGAAACGCTCTTACACACATTGTTCTACGAGAAGTCCACAAGCACACCCCAGATACTGTTGAGCACGTCTACAGACAAGTTTTCTGGGCTCGTTACGTTGATTGGAGTTTGACTACTCCTCTTCTCCTCCTCGATCTTTCATTCCTTGCTGGTCTCAATGGCGCTAACATCTTGGTTACCATCGTTGCTGATCTCGTCATGGTTTTGACTGGTCTCTTTGCTGCCTATCACAATGATGGAGCTGCCAAGTGGGGATGGTATGCTATGGGATGCGTTGCATTCTTGGTCATCATCTATCAACTTGTCATTCCTGGTCGTCGTGCCGTTTCAAGCAAGGATGCTAAGACCTCGAAGCTTTTCGCTGCTATTGCAGGTTACACTTTGATCATCTGGACCCTTTACCCAATCGTCTGGGGTATTGGTGACGGATCCCGCACTTGGTCGGTTGATGCCGAGATCATTGCTTATGCTGTCCTCGATGTCTTGGCCAAGCCTATCTTTGGTCTTTGGCTCTTGTTCGCTCATGACGGCAGTTCTTCTACTTCCGTTGATGGATGGTGGAGCCATGGTTTGTCCAGCGAAGGTGCCATCCGCATCGATGACGATGAGGGTGCTTAAATCTCTTCTGTATTTTAACCTGTACGATGCTAGTCGCGAATGATGTGGCAATGATGTATCAAGGAGATCAAACAAATTGTTACTATTGACATAAAAGATAGGAGGATGGTGCCAGATAATGAAAGAAATGAGTTATGAGATGGTTGGGATGGAAGGGAGCTATTACTGGCTTTTTTCTTTTACTATTCGGAGGGCATTCGGCATTTGGCATTTGAGCAGGGGAAAACCTCTTGTAGTATAACTGCAGTGTAGAGGATAATAATCAATCAAATATTACTTTACAACATTCTTCATTTTCTGATCGGCTTATTTTGGTGTGTTGATATTTGATGATGTATGAATCTATAATACATGCTCTGCTCTTTTGATAATGATGATAATAGTGATGTACAATAAGATATTACATTAATACATCTTCCTTTCCTATAGACTTGACATAAACATTAATTCGAATGTCCAAATATACAAGTATTATACAATATGATACATAAAAATTTCGAAAAAGTCATCTCGAACCCAAAACAATATGTAGCAAAGAGAGAAGAACAAATCAAGCCAAACCCAACCACTTCAGCGCCTTTCGACTATTCCCCTTATGAACCAAACCCCTCATCTCGAGCTCATCTCTTTCCCTCGCATTCCTACCTCCGAATGGAGCATTAACATTAGTATTATTATGATTATTAGAAAACATGCTCCGTCTCCTAGCGCTGACAGGCGAATAACAACCCATGACCATGCGATCGTAGGCGTCGTCATCGCTGTCTTCTTCGTACGTGTAGTCGAGTTGGGAGTCGGCGAGCGAGAGGTGGGGGGAAGAGGATGGGCTGCTGGCGGTGGTGTAGGGGGAGATTTTGGGGAGGGAGTGTGCGAATTCTCCTTCTTCTTGTTGTTGTTGCTGTTGTTGATGAGGTTGTTGAGGTTCTTGGATTTGATTCAGGGTGATGGATTGAGGACGAGGAAAAAGCTCGGAGTTTGAGGGAGAAAGGTTCGGGAGAGGGGAATAGGGATGAGAGAAAAGTGACGATTGACGCTCAATCGCGATAGGAATGTGGCGGGTCGTCGAACCACTACCGCTATGCCCACTAGAACTCGAATCTGCTCCGATAAGTGACGGGATTCTTCCCGTTGACCGATTGCTGTTTGGGTATGGAGATGAGGGAGATAATCTGGTCGGCGGACGTGGAAGTTCGATTTCTGAGTCACTGGGGGAATCGTAGAGGGAAGATGTACGATAAGAATCTTCGGGGAAGATTAATGTAGGCATATGTGTGTTGGAATCTGCACGTGGTAGTTCTTCGTCGGTGCATGTTGATGCGTCTTGCGTAAGGATGGTAGAACTAGATTTTGGTGAAAGCTGGAGGAAGTCTGGTTCAACGCTGTACCAGGATAATCTTTCAACAATATTTTTGCGGATGAGATATAGAAAGTTTTCTATCTCCAGGGAAGAGGCGGTGGAAGGCAGATGATAGTCTGCTTTGAAGAAGAGGGAGTAGGATGATGGAGGGCGATTGAGTGTTGCTTCTGCATCTGTCTCTTTGGAGGTGTCGAGAGAAGATTTAAGGGCATTGCGGTCTGAAATCTCGGGACGTCTATGAGCCGTAGAGATAGCGAAATCGTATGAACGATGCGAAGAATGAAATTGGGAAAGAGGGGGTTTGGCGAATGAAGGAGGATCGGACGTAAGCGTATCTAAAACCCCAGCTACTCTGACGAGATCTGAACCTAGGAGACTGCGAAGAGCAATTACGGTTGCTATTTGATCAAATGGAAAACTGAGAACGAGAAATCGAACGAGCGAGTTCGTAGCTAGATATAATTCGAGATGGGGAACTATCAGATCGGCAAGCAATCTGGGATCGTTCATGGGATCTAAACCTTTGCGCGCAGGAAGTGGTTGAGACATGAAAGTTTGCATGGCACTTGCAATTAGAAACCTACTTCATGTTAGTTCATGAGAAGGCACAAATATGGAAGTCAAAATACCTGAGATCAATTCTACCACTTCGGCTCTCGCCACTTTTTTTGACACCAATGTGTTCAACTTGTCCAAGAAGTTGAGCACAGAAAACATTACTTATTCCCTTCTCACACCCAACCGCAAGAATCTGATCAACAGCAGGCCCCTCGTAACATGTTGAATTACCATTACTAAACATATCTTTTAAGAATGGACCCAATCCAGACATTAACGAATTTTGATGTTTGCTAAGTGCTGCGGCCTCATTTGGGAAGTGAAAATTTAAAAAGGAGCGGAATTCATTTTGGATGTCCATTGACTTATTGGTATAGGCGCCCGAAAATTCGTAGAACTTATCGACTTTGTCTTCGTGGGTAGGAAACGTAGCTGATGCGGGCGTTGGTAAAGGTTCATTGGTCACAACATTAACGTTTTCTGACGCCCTCTGTTGCTCCATCTCTTCGTGAACAGGCGATCCGCTTAAAAAGAATGGATCGAATTCGACACACTGTTGATAGTCCCAATGACCTTTAGCCCTCTCTTGATTTGTAAATTGACTTGAATTCAAAGCTTCATCAGCCATATTTGCTGTACTGGGGGGCGTGGGTAATGGTCGCGGTAAAGTTGGTGGAGAAATTGGGAAATTGCCGCTTCTATACTCTGATATCGATCGCATAATCTCTCTTGGCGAATTATCCGTGAAATGAATTACCACATCCTCAACGATATCGAATACCGGTTCATTTGAACTGAAATCCTCCTTAACCTCATAATCACTGCCCTTAGTTATCCTGGGTATACTCTTTGAGCTTGAACACATCGAATTGCCTGACATATGAGTGCTTGCAATCGAAGGGCTCCTGATCATAGTTCTGGAGGCCTTTACAAATGCCGTTTTGGGCAACTGCACAAAAGTTGAATCTCTAATGGAACTTTTCCTCGATATATTTAAGGTGTTCCTAAGATCATTTGCTGATGCTGCACGTTTAAATTTCCTCTGATCTTTCGAGCTATCATCCACCAAAAGATCCCCTGCCGACTTCGTCCATCCCGTAGGCGTGGAAGGTGTTGGCAAAGCAGATTGCATATCCACAATACATGCTTCACCATAGACAACGTTGGGTGTAGAAAATGAGGTCTCGTCGTCTTGTGAGATGTATTCAAAGTAATCCTCATCCTCGTCAATGTCCGTATTTTGTTGCGTTGAATATCTACTTCTCGGCACTGGAAAAGAAGGCTTCGAGCTTGATGGAGGTTGAGGGCCGAATGTGCCACTGTACTGGCTAAGTCGACTGCCTTCCCTATTGGATTGACTTAGCATGGGCCCAGGAGGTACCGAAAGGATCGTCGTCCGGATATCATCTCCAATTTGGAATTTCCACGATGATGGTTCTGGTGTAATTGTTCTAGATTCTCCAGAAATATGTATAATTTGGAGGCCACTATCATCCCTGCTTCTCAAACCATTGGCTCCATGTATTCCTTTCCGTTCAATATTGTTCTCATGCCCTGGCAGGTCTTTTGCGCGTAATGTCGCTGCGCTTCTTGTACTTCTTAAATCCAACATCTTCGGTAACTTCGCGCGAGTTCTCCCTGCTGCTTTTGCCGGTCCTGGATCAGGGACAGGATTTGAAGACTTGACATTTCTAAAAAGACCTGCTACTCCATCCTTGACAATATCATGAAAGATAATTTCTGCTTCTGCGAAGTTTCCATACGTGAGCCTTTGGGATATTCTAGCAACGCATATTGCTCGAGCACTAACACTACCACCGTTCAAAAATGCCAATTTTGATTGAGGTGATGATCGTAGAAATGACCTCGCTTCTTCGTTTCGTTGTGCGAGAGCGATATAAACATCGCGGACAAATGCTCGAGCTTCAAATGGTTCTTGTTTGTGGTCTTCACTTAAATAATGATCGAGAGGCGCAACGATGAGAATCATATGCGAATGTGGAAGAAGTCGTAGTTGTGTTGTGATGGTATTTATGTTTCCCTCTAATGCAACCAGCTTTCCAACACTCAGGTTCTCGTCCGAGGTTATTGGTGTCATTTTGGAGATCGAATTATGAGTCGCGGGATTGGTCTCCTTCGTTGATAATGTTTGCCACACATTCATTCAGGAAACTCAAAGTACAAAATAGTTTATAGACACAATTGAACAAGAGATGTATATAATTTTTACAGTCAACGGTAGGAAATGAGATAGCTAAACAGGTAAAAAAATGATGTGAAAGTCTGTGATAAATTGGAATTTGGAGATCGTGGAAGCCACTAGACCTCTTACCACTGCCACCATCCGAGGACGAAATCACACGCTACCAAGAGTGTAAGGGGTCCGGCGTTTAAATGGCGTAAGTGATACGGAGGAGGTACATTTTGACTCTTTGAGGCCATCGTGATTCCATTTTGGTACCAGTTGAGTCTCGACTGATCTCCACCAGGATGCAGATTAAGGTTTGAAAGTCTGAAATTTTGAATGATCATTGGCCAATCATTAATTATTGGTAGATCGCTTCTTATACTCCGTGCGCTAATAGATTGGATCGGCACGAAACCAAAACTAGCTGGAACGGACCGTATTGGTGGGATATTACACGCACGAAATCTTCGTCGGCTGTGCTTGCTTATTCGATAAAGATGGACTTTCACTACGTATTGACTGACGTATCATTTGCAATCTCCTGTGAGGTTTCTGACAATCGCTATCCAGACTCCCAATCCAATTTGAGCTTCACATCAGGTATACAAAGTAAAGAGGGCAGACAGCAAGAAACCACCTATTATCTAGGTACCTCACTAACTCACTCTGCTGAGGTACTTTCGGTCGTGCGTTAATGTCTAAGTTATCATAATACAAGGATAAAGGACACTAATCGTACACCGAGTGTTTTCTTGGCTCAATTGGGGGAAGGTTCTCCCCAGCAATGCTACAATTGACTGACTGACTGAATGAGGAAGAGTCCGGTCTCACACTATTTATCGATTCAAATAATGAGACTAGGGGCAAGGATTAGAAATCTGGAGTACATCAGTAGCCCACATGTTTTACAGCTTGTTTGCATATCATGACGCAGGGGAGTGTGAAAAAGGAAATATTGTAAAGTCGATATGAGATAGCTAACGGGGAAGTGTAGCCCTACGATCATGTAATAGCGTGAAGTTTTGGATATATCGAAATGATTTATTTCACATCAGATAGTAAGGAACATTGCATCTGCAGTTTCCCGATGCCAGAAAAAATCCATGATGATTGCCTACTGATGGTACTGCAATTGTGGTAGAGGAACAATATGCCCGCTGACCAATATGGATCAAAGTACACAGAATTAGCTATCAAGCTTGCCGAATAAACTTTTTATCACCAAAGTAAAAATTACATAGCCTGAGATTTCAGAACTTGAAACATCCGATCTTGACTATCCGGAATACTTAGTATATAGTCGGAGATTTTTTTTAAAGAAGCGACTAACTAGATAAATTTGACCTAGTCGTTCAATTGTATTTAGTCCTCGTCAGAGTCTAATAGCTCTGCTAGCTCTGCTTCTTCTTCTGCAGTCAATAGGCCCTTTTTAGGCTCGACTTTCTCTTCCTTCACGACTCCTTTAGCTTTCTCTTCGCTTTCGAGGCGTGCCTTTTCGAGCTCCCCTTTAGTGAGTGCCCAAATTCTTACGGTACCATCAATACTGGTACTAATGGCTTGCTTTTCGCCCTTAAGAACCACCAGACCCGTAACTTCCTCATAATGACCATCATAAATATGCCATAATTTCCCAGTTGCCTTGTCCCAGATTTTCACATCTTCGTCTCTACCTGCAGTCACAACCCACATATCGGTGACAGCTACAGCACGAACATAGTCTCCATGCTCGTATGTTTCTTCTGTGCTCCAATTCTTCGCCCTTGATAAACATTTAGCTGTACCATCGGCACTTGCAGTCCACAAATCCGTCTCTTCGTCATCGCCAGCAAATATGACTTGGTAGACGCTTGTTTCGTGCTCAAGGATCGTATCTCTAGTAGGCTTGCTCTGTGCCGGAACGTCTTCGGTAGTGTCAAGTATTTGAGATGCAGATGACAGGCTAATGCGCCATCTTCGAATATGGGGATCACTACTTGAAGAAACGAGAACAATGGCGGTGCTTGTAGAATCTTCGGGGTCCAGAGCGAGGTCTTGTACTGCCATCATGGATTCACTCTTATCTCGCAGGGTATGCAATCGTTCACCAGTGGCGGTGTTCCATACCATGATTTTGGCATCGGCACCACCAGATATTAAACACTTGAAAAGGTGTCAGTACACACACCTAAACTCAACCAGGGCGAAGAAGCTTACATCCGTTCCCTCGATATTCACGCAGATAATTGCTTTGACAAAGTCTGAATGGCCCTTGAATTTCTTGCCCAGCTCTTTGCTTTCCCTATCCCAACTCCAGATTTGTTTGTCCCAACATCCCGCGAAGATAGTATTACCACCATGGCCTCCGATGGCTACTGAAGTAGCTGGCGCAGCTGGGCCTCGATAAACTGTTTTTGTATCTCTAGTCTGATAATGATGTTAGATAAAACTTAGAGTATGGCATAGCCTTAGATAATTATCGTACCTACTTCAGTATTGACCTTCCGTACACAACCAGCACTTTCCGCGATATAAACACATTGGGGAGAAAATGGGTCTGGAATTAAGCTCAGAATCTTTGATTGTAGAACAATAGGGTTTCCATTCTTATTGCCCGACTTTGCAGCTCTGCGTGCTCGCGTAGATTCAGATGCATCAGTCTGGAAAAAATGACCTGGGTCTGTTGATCGAGACATGATTGACATAAAATGTAACCAAGGAGTAGTTTATATGTTTTATGTCTATATTGATACAGCAAATATAGTGGGGGTTCATTATCATTATCAGACCTAAATTACAGGGGTAGCGACGCGTAAAGTGGAATTTACGCCGACACGCGATTCCCTTATCCAAGTCGCGTAATCTATTCAGCATTCACAACTTCATAGCGATCCATTTTGATCCATAACAAATGTTCTGAAAACTATCCTGCCTGCGACATCTCAATTAAAATGGCTTCCACAACCCAGATTAACCTACGGCCTAGGCCGGCTCATACTTCCGGGCCAACTTATCTATCGTATACCCCAAATGGAACAAAATTGGTCACAATTGGTTCAAATAACACAATTAGAGTATACAAGACTGGATCTGATGGAGAACCTACGAATATTGATGACTGTCAAGAGCAGAATATGGCAGTTGATTCAACAGTAGGGCTCCAAAAATCTGCGAAGAACATCATGCTAATTTTGCTTCAAGAATGAATTTTTCGTTGCAGGCTCTGAAGATGGAACCGTTAGCAAATATTCCCTCGATACGATGTCGTTCGACAAGTTCCTTATGCGCTGTTCGTTGCCAGTTCGAGACATTGCGATATCTCCGAATGGTAAATGGTGTGCCGTTGCCAGTGACGAACTGACCGTCAAAATTGTGAATACAAACGATGTAAACCATACAATGTACCTCAGAGATCAGCAGAAGCCTGTGAAGCATGTATCCTTCGATCCAAGCAATAAATTTATAACTCTATCGTGTACGGACGGTATGATATACGTTTATTCGTTGTTGAACGAGGATCCTGAGCTTGTGAGGACAATCGATGGAATTATCAGGGCCGTTGAGACAGATGATGAGATTAGTTCAAAAGTCGCATGGCATCCAGATGGCAGAGCATTCGCTGCACCGACTGCAACAAGAGATATTCAAGTCATGTCCAGGAGTGACTGGGAGAAACAGCATATCTTCGCAGATGGTCATACCGGAGATATCACAGCATTGGCTTGGTCGCCAAACGGAGCAATGCTTGCATCGGCTGGAAAAGATAAAAAAATATTACTTTGGGAGACCAAAACACAAAAGATCATTGCTACTTATGACCATGCAAATGTCATGGATTTAGCCTGGCATCCCACAGACAACTTGCTCTCATTTACGAACTCGGATGGAGAAGTCTATATATTTCAAGATTTTGTACCTAATGAGCATGCTCATCTAGTCAAATTAGGACGCCAACCAGCCCCTTTTTTACATGATCCATTGTCAGAAATATCAAATAATGCACGAAGACCAAACACAAATGGCACAAAAGATATGCCCCTTCGAGGCGTTCGGCGTGGCTCCCCTGATAGTTTGGATGACATCCTTGGATCTGATATCATGGGGGATGAGGATGACTTTGTTATCGATGACGATGGCGCTGGTTACGCACTCGGGTTGAATGGTAATGGCAAGAGACCTGCAGACGATGTTGATTCTTACGGGGTCTCTGGGAATAAGAGGCATGCACAATCATGGGAGCCACAGTATCACGAGTCATTTCAACCTGGTAGTACTCCCTGGCGAGGAGACCGAAAGTATCTATGTCTCAATCTTATTGGGTTTATCTGGACGATTGATCAGGGTGATTATCATCAAATAAGCGCAGAATTCTACGATCGTGAAACCTACCGCGATTTTCGCTTTACGGATCATTTACTGTATGATAAAGCCTGCCTGAACGAGAATGGCTCCCTTTACTCTTGTCCTTCCGGCAATGGTCATCCAGCAACGATATTATATCGCCCTCATGAATCCTGGACTAGTGGTACAAATCGTGTGGAATGGCAAACAGAGCTTCCTAAAGGTGAGGAAGTGAGTGCTATCGCACTTAGCGATTCTTTTGTCACAGTCACTACCACCAAAAATTACGTACGCATATACACACTTTTCGGAATACCGTTCAGAGTATATAGACAAAAGAGTAGTCCCATGGTTACCTGTGCGAGTTGGAGGGACTATGTACTTACTTTGGGGAATGGTCCCGTAGGTGCGGATGGTAACACTAAGCTACTGTATACCATACAAAACATTAAAAGAGATGAAATTTGCCAAAACGAGGATGTCGTAGCCTTGCCAGATGGCGAGACAGTCAAAAGTGTTTTCTTTTCAGACAACGGGGTAAGCGCACATTCTGAATTAAGGTTGTTATATTCACTTAACTGACTCAAATCTCCAGGATCCATGTATTTACGACTCTACTGGAACACTACTAACTCTTGTCCACTGGCGTGAGCCATCACAGGCAAGTTGGGTTCCTCTTCTTGATACCAAACTTCTCTCTCGTCTTGCAAGTGGGCGTAAAACAGAGACATATTTCCCCGTGGCGGTGTCAGACAACAAATTCCATTGCATCATCTTGAAAGGTGGTGACAAATATCCTTACTTCCCTCGTCCGCTACTCTCAGAGTTTGATTTCCAGATACCTATTTTCTCACAGTCAAAGCTTGATAATAGGGATGATGATGACAATGAGATGGGTGCAGATGAAATGAAGAAATTAGAAGGAGAATTTGCTCTCAAGAGCATTCTTTCAATATTAAAATCAGATCTTGTCAAATACACTGCAAGCACAAGGGCAGAACGAGAAGAGTTGTTAGCCATGGATGTCGAAATTGACAAGACACTTTTGAGGATGATGATGGCGGAATGTATAGAAGGCGAGGAAAGAGGTATGAGGGCATTGGAGATGGTGCAATTGATGAAGGATAGGACAGGGAAATTTATCGAGGCGGCAGGCAAAGTAGCAGATAAATACGATAGGACGGTTTTAGGAGAAAAAATCAGGGAGTTGGGTGAGGAAAGACTGTTGGAGATGGATGAGGACTAAACAAGTAATGGGTTTATGGAAGTATCACAAATGCATTTGCACGAATTATAGGATACGGAAAGATTTAAATCTCTAAGAAGCTTAAAAGTGATCCTCACAATGCCGACCAGGAGCAGATACCTTCATGGTACTCTCTAAGGTCTGAATTTGAGTGCGACGATTGAATGATCGCTTAAGCTTAGATGCTCCTTTAATCTCAGTCTACCGTCTATGGATATAGAAAGTATTTGGAATAGCTTTTATTTCACCGAAGACATTCAAATTCACATCAAATAGTCAGCAAGTGTCTAGATTCAGCCATTGTTCAGGTGAATTCAAGTCCAGATTGTACGTAGAAATATATGTACAACGTATTGATCTCATTGGCCATTTTGATGTTGTCTGTTAAACGTGGGGTACCTCGCGTACTCGCTTGGGTGCGATCCACCGTCATAAGCATCCGCGATAACATAACACTCTTCATTATTATTTTATGACTTGTCTTATCAACAACCACTATGAGAAAAACCCTAGGCAGGAATTATGAAGCCTTATCGTACATGTATGGAGTGGAGAAGCGAAGAACGCAATGCCAACAAGATGGGGTTGATCAATATGCTGGTGATATGGCATTGGATCGACTAGATTCTAGACCAAGTAGACCTTTCATAAGAAGACAGCAAAGCATGAGAAAAATTTTAATGTATCCAAAGTGGAAAGGTGCCCAAGTACTGGAAGAGAATTTTTGAACAAAAGGCCTTGCATTAGTTATTGAAGAGAAAGTTATGATATTTAATACATTGTCTCAAGGGAGAGCACCTGGGTAATGAAACAATATTCATAATTTCATTCATAAATTGGGTTCAAATTTTGTATTTGAATAACTGTGAACAACTACCTAGTGGTGTAGTTGGAAAGGATGAGACGAAATGGAGGGGTTGTCTGGGTGTGAAATTCCTACTCGTAGATTGGAGAGATGAGTGAAGATTAACAAAGATTGAAGATCGAAGATTGTACCAAGTGATGAATTGGATTGAATGAATCACCATGAGATAAAATGATTAGATTGATTACGTGCCTGTGGCGTATAGATCGATAAAGCCACACCACACTGTATGGATGTGGCTAAAACGTAACTGTAGCCGATTCTTTTCGATGCACTACCTTGGTAAATTATATGAATGAAGTGAACCCGGGAAAGAGTAAATAAATTATATTTTCAACCTCAAATAGCTACGGAATCCCCTGCTATTGGGTCTTGATATACCAAAGAGCCTCCTTATACCTTTTTGGTTTAGATATTACCATCACGCGCCAGACTCAGATATCATCTCTCTATCTTGTGATCGTCGACACCGAACGCGATATTTCTTAAAAACTTAGCTTCAACACCTTTCCCCTCTAGGCACATCTTGGTTACCCCTCGACAACAACGCAATGGCTGCTCTTGGTGAGGATTTGCTCGGAATAGTTAACAAGCTTCAAGATCTTGTCTTTAACACTATTGGCAATGATAGCTTAGATCTGCCACAGATTGTACCGTACTCTTTCAAAAATGCTGCGAAAACTGGCACTGATATCGATTTCTAGGTAGTCGTTGGCTCCCAATCCTCTGGAAAATCATCCGTACTCGAGAACATCGTCGGTCGAGACTTCCTTCCCCGTGGTAGTGGAATTGTCACCCGTAGACCCCTCATTCTACAACTTATCAATGTACCCTCAGAGGAAGAAGATGCACCAGAAGCGCACACAGCAGCGAGTGTGGCTACACAACCAGAATGGGCCGAGTTTCATCATATCCCAAACAGGAGATTTACAGAATTTCAGGATGTGAAGAGGGAAATCGAGAACGAAACGGCGAGAATAGCTGGAAACAACAAGGGGATTAATAGATCACCCATCAACCTTAAGATTTACTCGCCCCACGTTCTTAGCTTGACTTTGGTCGATCTGCCAGGTTTAACCAAGGTAAATTCCTGTCATTCTTTACGTTTCAAGCAAGAGGGTGAGGTTTTGACTGTTTGCAGGTTCCTATCGGAGATCAACCCACAGATATCGAAAAGCAGACCCGAAATCTGATATCGGAATATATTGCGAAACCAAACAGTATCATTTTGGCTGTATCCCCAGCAAATGTTGATATCGTTAACTCAGAGGCTCTAAAACTTGCCAGGCATGTCGACCCTCTTGGCCGAAGAACTATTGGAGTTCTTACAAAAATAGACCTTATGGACCATGGTACAAACGCTATGGATATCCTGTCGGGCAGAGTCTACCCCCTTAAGCTGGGATTTATCGGTGTCGTCAACCGATCACAACAAGATATCCAAGGGAACAAGACCCTTTCCGAGGCATTGAAGTCAGAAGCGGACTTCTTTAAACATCACCCTGCATATAGAAATATGGCAAACCGATGCGGAACCCAATTCCTGGCAAAAAGTCTCAACACTACTTTGATGGCGCATATTCGAGAGAGATTACCTGATATCAAGGCTCGTTTGAATACCCTCATGGGACAAACACAACAAGAGCTTGCTAGTTACGGGGATATGCATTTCAGTGGCAAGGAACATAAAGGTGCATTGATTTTGCAATTGATGACTAGATTCGCATCTTCTTTCATCGCATCCATTGATGGTACCTCAACGGAGATCTCGACCAAAGAGTTATGCGGAGGAGCCAGAATATACTATATCTTCAATTCCGTGTTTGGTAATTCATTAGAAACTATAGACCCAACGACAAATCTTTCCGCCCTAGATATCCGAACAGCAATCCGAAATTCGACCGGTCCACGACCTAGCTTATTCGTACCCGAGCTCGCATTCGATCTTTTAGTCAAGCCACAAATCAAGTTATTGGAGGTTCCTAGTCAAAGATGCGTGGAACTAGTTTACGAAGAGCTGATCAAGATATGCCATACCTGTGGCTCAACTGAACTCACCAGATTCCCCAGACTCCAGACCAAGCTTATCGAGGTGGTCTCTGACCTCTTGCGCGAACGTCTTGGCCCAGCTTCTCAATATGTGGAGTCTCTTATCTCCATTCAAAGGGCATATATCAACACAAATCATCCCAATTTCCTTGGCGCAGCTGCAGCAATGAGTAACGTTGTTTCTAATAAGCAAGACAAGGAGAGGAGAAGGTTGATCCAGGAAGAAAAGGAGAGAAAGGAGCACAGACGCCGAAAGGAGCTTGAAGCTGCAAATGGCGGGGAAACTCCAGAAGAAGGAGAAGACGCTGTTCCAGAGAAGCTTGAAAACTTACCCCACCGAAAACATCTCCAAAAAACATCTCGAAGCATGTCACCTGCAATCCGGGAAAACGGTACAAGCGCCATGGTATCATCAATGAACGGACTTCGTGGAGGATCACCACCAAGGTTCAACGGCCAAGCAGCTGGTGGTGCTCGTGATTCGTTCTTGAACTACTTCTTTGGCAAAGATGGTGGTTTGCCAGGTGGAGCAGGTGTCCTACAAGCATCTTCGTCAGCGCAAATGATGGGAAATCCAAACCTTGGCAGACACGTGAGCCAAAGCGCAGAACCAAGTATTACACAAAGTATCAGGCGGCAGGAAGAACGTCCTGTTCAAAGAACACCAGCCCAACAAGCTCGTGAGGATGATTACGAACTCGGACGTGCACAGAGAGATTACAATTATGATTCTCCCTTCGTAAGTTCCGCATTCTATTCTATACCACTAAATTATGAATCAAACTAACACCAAACTTCAGGGAAATAACGCCGAGCCAGCACTCACAGACCGCGAAGCCATGGAAACCGAACTCATCCGTGCCCTTATATCATCTTACTTCAACATTGTCCGTGAATCAATAGCAGACCAAGTCCCCAAGGCCGTTATGCATTTACTAGTCAATCACTCTAAAGACGTGGTTCAAAACCGTCTAGTTAGCGAATTGTATCGCGAAGACTTATTCGGCGAGCTCCTCTACGAAGATGATGCAGTGAAGAAGGAGAGAGAGAAGTGCGAGAAGTTGTTGAGGACGTATAAGGAAGCTGCGAAGATTGTAGGAGAAGTGGGTATTTAAGAGGCTAGGGTTCAGAGCGCAAGATAAAAATATAGATGGATGTGATGATGACACGCAATGCAATTTCATGAACTGCTCATGATGGTTTGGTGGGCACAAAGGGATTGGTGATAGGTGATGAAGGATAGGTTTGGTGATGGATATGAAAAGAAAACGAACGCCGACGAGATCAATACTTGTAGACTACACACACAGCTCCTACTCTGCATTGTCTGCACTACTTACGGAACATGGAACGAAAAACGAACTGTAATTTTTTCCTACTTCAGAAGCATTATCTCTGACCTCTTGATACTTGTGTCGTTACACTCACTGTACTTTATGCAAGCCATTGTGTTCCGATTCTCTTCTCTCTGGGTATTTTTATGTTAGATGATTGTGGATGGCAATGAATCCAATAGCGATGATAGTTCTATACAGCGGATAAGATATAAATGATAAAGTGCATTCTATCCCTTTCGAGTTATGGTATTTCGCTTTTGATACGAACTAGAGTGATTGATGTATTCTGAATATAATGTGAACTTATACTATCTATCCAAAATCTACCAGAAGATGATGGGAACTGATATGGTATAGGAAGGATAGTAAAAATTTAAGTTAAGACTCTTGGGTTTGCTCTACTATGCTCTGCTCTGCTTTACTTTACTCTGCAGTGAGATATCCAGATGAGGATAGATGAAGTAGGATAGATGTATTCCGAATTGATTGGATTTATTTGAGAGTAGGTTATAAAAACGGGAAATAGACACGCACAATAAGATGACGGTATATTGAAGTATAATATCAAGCATCTAGGTAATCCCGGATGCTGAGACCTCACTCTTTTCCTGGGGGAAGGATCTCAAACTTCAAAGAGATGGATAGTTGAGAAGGGCGGGCTTCCATGTAGGTAGGAACAGTATGTATTTGAGCTTCACTCTATTATAGTATTGATGCTCACTCAATAAACGGAATAAATTGCACTGCAGAATGAAATCCTATAGTAAATATCTGAGTCTGAGCATAGTTCAACTTTCGAGCCACTAATCGAACTATCAAATGAGTTGTGAGACCAGATACATCTGGCTTGGGTGTGGGGACTATTCTGTCTATTGAGTGATGCTATGTAGATTTTCACGAGAGGATGAAGCAAAAGCAAGTGTGAACCATAGGAAGAGATACTAAGACATTCCTAACAACCTCAACAACGAGTCACATATCACAATCATTGTAAGCTCAAAGTCAAGACAAGGTCCGTTGGAAATCAATAAGCTTTAGATAAATTTAGTACAGGGGCCGCGTACGGCATGTATCGAAGCTCTCTAAAAGAAAGCAGAAAGACATCTTAAAAGATGATCAATCAACAATCTTGAAACTTGCATGAAATTCAAAACGCCGCCGCATAAATCCGTAGATAGAGAGAAGACTCCGCAAGAGATAATCCATGATCTATTTGAAAATGCAGGAAATCATAAACCATTCAAACAATTATGTAGTGTCTTAAGTCATCATCGAAGCAAAATAGCATTCGTCAATCCCAAACCCAAAGCTGTACAAGGAGTGTTGCACAAATAAAAGAGACGCCCCCTTAACAGAAGGTATTGCGAGAAGCTCTAAAGAACATGTCAATCGCGACGAGCAATGTATATAGAGCGTTCATACATTAGTTGCAGCACATCTAGTAGCAGATTGTAATTCGAAATAGATACACTCTTAGATGCCTCGAGCCCACTCATGATCACTATAGCCACCATACTCAACACTGAAATAAGAATTTTCAGAGCGGTCGAGGAGTTCCAGGCGTAACTCGATGATCGAATCCTTAATACGCTATGTAAAGTCAGCTAAAACCCAGACTTGTGATGGTATGTTGTGAACTCACATGGCGGCATAGGTCTGGAAATCGCTTCAAGAGGAAGGAAGTGATTTCGCGTGTAGTGTACCGAGGTTGGAGTACCTCTTGCCTGGGAACTTTGCCTTGAACCAACGGAGCATGAGTAGACATATACGCAATGCAACGGTCATGCTTTTCAGACCAACCTAATGGCAAGCCACAGCTGGGGACGCTCTTGTTGACGAGTTCAGGTCCAGGAACATGGAAATGGGTGAGTAGGTTATATGTCTTATCCTAAGCAGATATAATTGTAAGTCTGGATTTCTACCACAGCAAATGTATAGCAAATCCACTCATGCTTACCTCAGTAGGTGGCAGATGAAGACCAGATCCAAGTGACATTGCTGGATTTTGAAGGAGTTTCTCGCGGGCTTCGCCAGCGCTAGCTCCGTTATAGGTAGCTTCGAGGGCGCGTCTGCGATTTTCAGATAGGACAACGGCGGCGGCGGCGGTTGCTACTGCTGCGGCGGCTTCGGTTTCTCTCTTCTTGCGTCTACTCAAGGGACGAGGGGGAGTACCATTCTCATTTTCTGTGACAATATTAGATCTGGTTTGCTTGTATTGCAAAAACTTGAACATGATGAAGTGTTGAAATGATTGCAGATAATTCGGGTGATAAGAATACTCACGATTGAATGGTGTCATCTAAATTTGTTGTTAGTAATCTTGGGTATCGCGCAAAGAATAGAGAGCCACATACCGGCATCATAACTTGCGCCATGATGAAAACTTGTACTTTGTAGTATTGGTTAATGGACTAATATAGTATTAGATATGTTTTAGGCGCATGACTATGGTCCCTTAAAGGTACGATCGAGAGAGAGCTCACATACCGAAAAGTGTGGTTTGAAGGTTCGAGTCGGCGCGAAAAAGAGGAGATATGATTTAATGCTATGCTTCAGTAGGTATGCCAGGTCAATAAACATTGAAGTTGAAGGAATAAGATGGTATATCCACGTGTTTTATGTTTAGTTTCGTGCTCTTCTTGATAAATATCAAAACGTGGTAGTGGTGGTGGAAGAGGAGGAGGTGGTGGTGGTGGTCAAAACCAGAACACGAATTTTGGAGAACCTGGAGGATAGGAGGAGACTTACACTCTTCGAGTTATTCTTGAAGTATTAATTGTACAGAAAGCCGTGGTCTTTTCGTAACAAAGGAGAAAGAGCCACGAGGGAGATCACAATTAAGAAAAAACGTTGGGTTTAATCTAGGGAAGTGTCGTGGGAAAACAAATTTGCTTGTCGAAATTGAAAATTTGAGAGGATGAACGCGGCTGGTGGAAAAGGAAGCTAAACTGTGTTGATACCAAACACGGCAACAATATCAGATATCGGCCGACGTGGAGGTATGTATTGGAGAAGAGTATAGGATGAGAGTTCAAGAAAGGTCGAATGTACAATCTTGAAGTAATGTACAGGCAAAGAGGAGTTAGCTTGAGGTACCTTGACGTTAAAGGTTGTAATCCACTGCTACTAATGATCAGATTGTGTTTGATACAATGTTGGGAAACCAACCACAATGGAGAAAGGTAAACAGATTTAATGTTGGGGGTACAAAACATGAAGAGGTGAGAAGTAAACTAAGACAGATAATTCAGGTCGGCATGGCAATGAAAAAAAGTTCTTCCAACATCCTCGAGCAACGACGTGAACACTCAATGTACCTTGCTGATCACAGTGGTGACTTTTTGAAAGTAGTTTGGAATGATCCCCTAGCAAACAACAATGAAGAAGTCAAGATGAATCTTATAATTTCATGGTAGTATTTCAGGTGTCAAAGCTGTTTTTTCCTTCCAAAGTCCTATGAAAGAATTGCAAGATTAGAATGAAGAAGGCAAGATACTCGATGAAACAGGCTATATATTGGAACACATACTACATGCTGATAAGCTACTTTAATTCCATATTATGGAAAGTTCGAACCCTTCCAACTTACTATAGTTGGAAAGAGCGATCTCGCTTTGGGGTTGTTCTTCCAAAAGGGGTAATCATCCCCATCCAACAAACTTCAAAAAGAATCGGTCCAATCAACATTTTAGCGTAAAGCTTTGCATACGAACACACTAGTATTCATACTCATTGCTTCACGATCCCCTCTCATACAGATACAGTAGAGCCTAGCATAGTAATTGCCCTCGAAGACCTCTTGAAGCTAGAAATAATGAGCTCTTCTCTAGAACATTGCATACCTCATACATATGATGCAACTCTCTTGCATAATCAGTCACCACAGCAGACCGCTTACTCTCTCTATATTTAACCATTGTCAGTCAAATTTTTAGTCTTATAGAAAGTAACTTATTTTCATTGTTGAAAGAAAGCAATGGAGATACAGATTAAGTCGAAGACCAGAAGAAAACATACACACCATCGGCCTTTCCAACCTCCGACCTTCCTTGACATCAATTGTCCACAACAGGAACACAGCTTAGCTGATGAATCTCGATCTAATGAATCCTTTCTTTCTATTGTAGATACTCCTTTCTTTACCGAGTAATCCTCCAAAACACCTCAATGCTTTTCTCACTCAAATGATATATTGCACAAGAACTGCTGACATGACCATATATATTCATTATTACACTTTCTCTACCTGGACAGCCATCCGTTCCTTAAGGACTTCCGCAATGCGTCATCATCAGGTGAAAAACTTGAAGAAAAATTTGTTTACAGCTACACATGTGTTCCGCGGCTTCATGCAGCCGTAACACTCATCTATCGGCGGATGCAACCAAATTTCAACCACCCAACCATTTCCCATGCCCCCTTTATGTTGAGGAACCGTGGGTTCTTTGCCAGTTTACTTTGGGGAAGTAACATAGGGCGCCCCGGAAAATGTAATGAATGCAAGGCAAATGAGATTGTAAAATGTGAGAAGATTTTAACTTTATTTCCGTGAAAGATTGTTCATTGACTTCATTCAATTTGAGCACTTTCTAATAATCTTCAAGTGCGAGAAAACGCAGTGCAAATAATACATAGAGCCTCTAAATTGACATGGCCCCCATTGCATATCTTTGGTTGTACAAACGCCTTCCTTCCAGAAAGATTGCACTTATGCCTACTAACTTAAATGCAATTACAACTTTTTTAGAACTCTATGCAAAGCTAGCTTATCACCTTTATTCCAATGTCTTTCTAAGAGCGACCGGTAATTTTGCTAAGTATCGAACTGTTAGCACCCTTTTGTTTGTCGAATACACCCAAGAGTGACTTCCAAACGGCGCCGGGCTCTTGTGAAGCGTCAATTCCACTCCAGATGCCGGTCTTTTGGTAGTAACCAACGACAGGGGCAGTTTGAGCGTGGTAGGTAACAAGTCTCTTCTTCAAAGCTTCGGCATTGTCGTCGGATCTTGAGACCAATGGTTCACCAGTGATATCGTCCTTCATGTCTGTCTTAGGTGGATTGAATATTCTGTGATACGATCGGCCTGAGGCTGGATGCACCAAACGTCCAGTAATGCGGGATACAAGAAGACTATCATCAATTTGAAGTTCAACTGCGTGTTGTAGCTTTTGGTTGCGCTCTGCAAGCATGGCATCCAAGCGCTCTGCTTGCAAGACTGTACGTGGGAAACCATCAAGAATGAATCTATGTTTCATGTTAGAACGAGCTTTTCTCTTTTATAATCTCCGGCAGCACTTACCCTCCCTTGCACTCTGAGTTGCCCTCAAGTTCGGCCTTGATCATGCCAATAACAATTTCATCGCTGACGAGACCACCTTGATCCATGATCTTCTTAGCTTCTCGACCCAATGGTGTCTTCTTCGCAACTTGTGATCGCAACATATCTCCAGTAGCCTAAACTAGCATTAGTATTGCCTTTTTCCCGCAAGTAGAATGGCTTACTAAATGACAGCATGAGAATTTCTCCTTAATCATAGGAGCTTGAGTTCCCTTGCCTGCACAAAACAGTTTAGCTGAGGCCTCCCATTTGCTTACACAACACGATTGCAAGACCAGAAAACTTATGAATACGTACCAGCACCTGGAGGACCCATAAGAATCATTCTGACGCTCTCAGAAGGAGATGGTGCTGGGCCACCAGCCGCATGTGCAAGCTTGTCTTCGAGCTCCTTGACCCTCGACTCGAGTTTGTTGACCAAGTCATGGAGGGTCTGCGAGGCATCATCGCCAATTGGTGCCATTTTGAATTAATGGGGTGAAGGAGATCGAAACAAAGGTATGGGAATAATCCAAAATATACAGATTGTAGAGTGGAGAGAGTTAGAAGAAAAAGTTTCGCAAGCCTTGAACGCGAGGGAATGGTAATGGGAATGGAAATGGAAATGGAAATGTTATAATGAATATAGAGCACTGTAAATCGAGCTTGTTCTGCCGAGCGGCAACCGGAGTGACGGAATAAATTCGCCGGGATATCCGTATCAAGTCAAGAATCTCTCAACAAGAGGAAGAAGAAGAAGAAGATATAAATATTTTATGAAGGGAAATCGATGGACATTTATATCATAAGGGACCCGAGTGAGGTCTCATCTTTACAGTAGCTATTTAGTATATTGAAGTATGTCTGGTTAGATATTTCACCGGACCTTTACAAAGTTATCTTCATGGTTATACGATTTTGAAATTCAAGCTCCTGAAGTCCGTCCGAGGTGCCAGTATTCTTAGATCACCAGCAAAATCTCATAATTTCAACCTTGTGATGATCGGTTTCCTACATCCGATCTATCCTTCCTGTCCACAATTTACATTACCTCACCGTACCTTACGAGACTGGCTCCCGCCCTTCCGCCCGCCACTAACCAAAGTGCCCGCTGTGTGACACGTGATAACGTCTCGATTCGGTTTGGAGCTAAGCACCGGGTGCCAGGCAAGCTCTGGCCGCGAATACCTAAGAATATCAGCCTTGTCAACAATTGTTCCATTATTCCATAACAACCAACCTCTACAAATCAAAATTCATCATGCCTGCTACTACAGCAGAAACCCTCTCCCTCGTTTCGAGAACTGTATCAGTTGCGCCGCTGGTATTACTCTCAGCAGCAGATCATTATGGACGGTCAGAAAGTAAAGGCACGCGCAGAGTGGTTGGAGTTCTGTTAGGACAGAATGAAGGAAAGAATGTACGAGTATCAAACAGTTTTGCTGGTATGTCGACTCCCTTCAACATGTTCATTTGAGCTTGGTTGATGTTTTATACCATACTAATAGCAATCTCAAATAGTTCCATTCGAAGAAGATGAGAAAGATCCATCAGTATGGTTTTTGGACCACAACTACGTCGAATCGATGAATGATATGTTCAAGAAGATCAATGCAAAAGAGAAGCTGATAGGATGGTATCATTCTGGGCCTAAGCTAAGAGCTTCAGATTTGGAGGTCAATGAGTTGTTCAAAAGATATACACCCAACCCATTACTTGTGATTATCAATTGTCAACCAACGGACAGCGGCGTACCAACAGATGCCTACTTTGCGGTAGAGGAGATTAAAGATGTAAGTTCATTATCTTATGAAAAGGCAATTGGTCAAGCTCTAACATCATTCGAGGACGGCACAACAACTTCCAAGACTTTCGTACACACACCAACGATCATCGAGGCTGAGGAGGCTGAAGAAATCGGAGTTGAACATTTACTTAGAGATATTAGAGATGTGGCGGTTGGTACACTTTCAACACGAATCACAAGCCAAGTACAATCATTGCAAGGACTACACGCACGATTACGAGATATTGGTCAATATTTACAAAACGTCCTCGATGGAACTTTACCAGTCAACCATGCCATTCTAGGCAACCTTCAAGATGTTTTCAACCTCCTCCCTAATTTATCTACACCCAAAGCCTCCTCTCACATCCCTAATGGTGCCGATGCACCTGTTGAGAATAACAGCGAACTGGCACATGCTATGAGCATAAAGACCAACGATCAATTGATGGCTATCTACTTAAGTAGTTTGATCCGCGCCATCACTGCCTTCCACGACCTTATCGAAAACAAAATCCAAAATAGACAACAACAAGAGGAGAAAGATGCCAAAAAGGATGAAGCCAAAGATGAGAAGGACAAGAAGACTGAAGGAACTAATGGTGTAAATGGGGATGCTAAAGAGGGCAAGGAAGCGGAAAAGGAGAAAGAGGATAAATAAAAGAAGAAGTGATGATGAACAATTGGGAGTTAGTGAATATCTTTGGGTGTTTATGAGGTATGGGCATTCAGATTGGGGCATGACATAGGACATTTGAGACGAGTGTGAGAATTGATATGTCATTGTATCATAAATGCATAGCTTGCGAATAATAGCAGCCGTGGAAAGTTTTCAGTGTGATTTTAGCACTCTGCATGTGTTCATTGATGTTTTTTTCGATTTCAGAAGCAACCGAGCTCTTTATCTTCTTTTTGATTCTAGTATTCGAATTCACACACTCATTCCAACTCCCATGCGCCAACCGACACTCAATCTTAACCTTAGGCGGTACATCCCCTCCCTGATCACACTGTCTCTTCCCCGCCGTATTTTCTCTACATTTCCCCGCTCCTAACGTCTCTCCTCCCGTAACCCATCTCCCATAGGCCACCCCAATCCTCCAACCTCCCCCCCTCAAACAACCAGCCCACCCATTTCCTCCCTCCCCACAACCCTCTCTCGTACATACGTCCCTAGCACACCATCCCACCTCTCCACCAACAAGCACGCCAATAAATGTTTACAGATAGGTACTTGAGATGTTTTTGTCCAGCCTCCATATCGCCACTTTTCCTCCTCTTCCTTTCCCTTTCCCTCTGAAACTGAAATTACATATTCCTCATCTGGAGAGCGCTCCAAGTCCCATGGAAAATAAGAAGTCGACGAGAGAGAAGTGGAAATGTATGGATAGGAATGAGTAGAAGAAGAGGAAGAAGAAGAAGCAGGAAAAGCAGAAAATGCAAAAGCGGCACAGCTACAGTTCCAGGCGTCGAGATGCACGGTGTATGTATTTTCTGCAGTTGTATGGCCTATTCCTGTTCCTGTTGCTGCTCCGGATGCGGAGCGTGAGGAATGCCATTTGGGGGGTTGAGAGGAACGCACTTGGTAGAGTGTTTTTTGCTTTGTTTTGGAGGGAGAGGGGTGGGACGGGGTGGGACGGGGAAAAGGAAGAGGAGATTGATTCTTGTTTGGGGATGCGGATTTGGTAGGAGAGATCTTGGGTATATAGGTGTCGATAACTGTCTCTCCTACTCCTGTGTTTTCGACTCCTACATTCCCGCCACTCTCTACCTCTTTCTCTCCTGCGCCACTAAAATTCTCCCCGATGCCCTTTCTCTCTCCATCCCTTCTATCCCCTCCCCCCTCCCTCTTACCAACCCCCTCCCCTACATCCCCCTCCTCCCTCAAAATCAATCTCC